>CM016566.1:11401159-11635494 GCA_003412495.2 Echium plantagineum | reverse complement strand
ACGCACATTTCGACTACCAATCATGTGAGTAGGTGAATGATCACCATTTATGCCGGGCATAATTCTCGGTGTCACCAAAAATCTTACAAGATTGCATTGGTGACAACTTTTGCCAACAGGCCCAAATCTGATTATGGGAATCACTGTTCAAGTAACCTGAGCCTACTGACGAAAGTCAGAATGAACAATCGAAGCCCGATTCTGAATCGGAAATCATTCGATTATTCCATCGGGATCAAGTCATAGGACATGTCATGTCTGCCAATCTGGCAGGTCCATGCATACGTATGTCTTATTCCGACTTTAGGGTCAGGTATGGCAAATTACTTGACTTAAGGTATGATTAGTTATAAATATATAATCATGATCATACATGTATATATACATTCACTCAAGCAAGAATATATATCATATGAGCATGAAAATTAAGAATTATAACGCAAATAAATGGGATTAGTGATATGATCTAAAAACCGAAAAGAAAACTAGACTTAATTCTAAACTAAGTCTTCAGTCCTCCTTCAGTTCCTTCGGTGGCTTCGTCTTCTATTGATTACAATCACACGTGGTGATAAATAATTGACACGCAGGTCAGTAATAAATAATAAAATAAAAGTGACACAAGTCGTCATAAAATAGCACGCAGGCTATATTTCTTTTTGACACAAGTCGTCATATAAAAGACAGTACGCAGACTGTATTTCAAAAACCAGATCATATCACTTATCCCAACATTCATTCACAATGAAAATAAAACATCCAATATATCAAAATATATATAATACATGAATTAAGTCAATTAAAACATGTAAGGATGTCAAATAAGGTACACACAATTATAACACATATATGTAATAAATTGTACATCAAATGTAACAACCAAATCAATAACTCATAGGTTTTACATAATTAATTAAGGCCTTTAATTTTAATTAATAAGCATTTAATATTATTTATAACCAATATAAATAAAATTAACAACTAATCATATTAGTGCTATTAATTAAAATATTGTAACATTAAAATCTAATCAAATTATCATACAAGTTATAATAATTTAATTAATTTTCTTCTGACAATCAAAAGTCAAAATACTAGAATAGCCAAAATATTCACAATAATTAATAAAACAAAATCCAAAACAATTTTAGGACCATTTTAATTATGTGAACAGTCGTGAACAGTGTTTCGTGAACAGTGAAATCGGAATCACTGTTCATCCGAAAAACACTGTTCATCCGAATAGTGTTCCGAACTTTTCGGATGAACACATGGCTATTCAAAAATCATTTTCGAGCACTTAATAAATCCAAATAAATCCAGAAAAATTACAGTAGACTCGAAAATCATTCTAGTATTTGATTTATATTTTTTCAGAATTTTAGAAAAATATATACAGCCGTTAAAAACACTGTTCAACCGAATGGTATATCAAATCCGTTCGGGTGAACATATGACTGTTCAAATGTCAATTTCGAGCACTTAAGAAATCCAAAAAATTCCAGAAAAATTTCAGTAAACTCGAAATTGACTCTAATATTTTATTTATATTTTTCCAGAATTTTATAAAAATATATACAGCCTTTAAAACTGTTCAAACGAAGGGTATATCAAATCCGTTCGAATGAACATATGGCTGTTTCAAACATTTATTTCGAGCACTTAACAAATCGAAACAATTCCAGAAAAATTACAGTGAACTCAAAATTCAATGTACTGTTTGAATAATATTTTTCCAGAATTCTATAAAAATATATACAGCACTTAAAACTGTTCAAACGAAAGGTATATCAAATCCGTTTGGATGAACATATGGCTGTTTCAAACATTTATTTCGAGCACTTAACAAATCGAAACAATTCCAGAAAAATTACAGTGGTCTCGAAATTTTGTCTACTATTCGAAACATATTTTTACAGAATTTTAGAAAAATATTTACAGGCCTTAACAATTACATAATTGCACAATACACATAATGCACAACAACCTCAATTGATGATATCAAAACATACACATATGATATTATAATTCATGAAATCAAATTTCAAGACATTTAAAGTGAATTAGAACATATGTGCCGGGCTCTGATACCACTGTTGGGATTTTATACATGTTTTGCATATCAAATTATACAAAAACGTATAAACGATCGAATACAAAGTTCTAAATTCACATTTAACTACGAGTTTCGAGTATACCTCTTGAAGCGTGATCGAGTGCGTAGCGGAAGAGCAACGTCCGTTCCTCTCTCTAGTTAGTCCACACCAATGCGTGATTGATTCCTCCCTTGAAGCAACTAGAGCTTGAAGCGTATATGTCAAGAATGAACCAAGAGAAAAACGATTTCTTCTCTTGGTTTGTATGTATATTTTCGGCCAAAAACTAGAGGAAAGAGGGAGTATTTTTTTTGCTTTTTTCTTGTCTTACAAAGTGTGCAAAAAAGGATGAAAAACATTGTCATCAAATGTGGTCTTAATATGGTGTTAATCACATTAACATCCATATGTAACCTCCCCTTTTTTCAAGCTCCCATTCAAGACTAGCATTAGTGCATTTGAATTCAAAAAGTCAAATGCATTCTTATGCATCATTTTTGGACGGTTAATGGGGTGGAAATTCCACTTTGGAATTTCTTCCCCTTTATTCTTTGACGTTTACACTTTTAACCCGGAAGTTTCAATCGTATTGAAAATCAAGCGCATTGTTTGTGTGTGACCTTCTAGGATCGAAATAACATTAGCCATATGTTAATAAAATATCGACAAGTATTTTACTATCATATAAATCATGAGCGGGTCCTAGTAAAACCATCAAGACCCCTAATGTATTTCGAATTCATTCCCAGCTCGTATATTATTGTCAAACAAATAATATACGTATGAACTTAACCTTAAATAAGTAATCACTTCGAACAATCAAATTGTTCAATGGGCACTAATTATGACGTGTCAAACATCTCATAATTCCAACAAAAATATCCAATTTACACTTAAAAAACACTGTTTTGGTGTGTGAATAGTATTGCCGATAGATAGTTAAAGAGAAAAGTTAGTGAGGGCTATATCGTAATTTGAGACATAAAAAAATACTGTTTTAGTGTGTATAGTGTTGCCGAGTGATATCGAGTAATATCGATCTTGTATCATCAAATAATTAACCATTTACTAAAATATTAATTATTACTATATTGAATACTTATAAATTTGACATCATTTTGTGCTTGAAAATATTTTATAAAATTGTTTTCGTGTAATTTTTTATGACAAAATAAAAAAGTGATTAGTAAGGTTTACACGATCTTTACATTAATTAAACCAAATTGGAGGTAGTACTAGTAGTAAAATTAAGACACTCAATATGCTGATGACATCTACCTTAAATTTTTAATCAAGAGGTTCTGATTCAAACTTTGTTGAAAATAATTTATTTTATATTTTACTTTAACTACTATATATCAACTAAGAGCTTATATACGTAATTTGAAAGTTATAATATCATTATAGTTATAGTTTAATTTAATCAATAATTTACATTAACAAGACTAGACTAGAATAAAAGAATTAATATTAAAGTTTGACGAATTTTGGTGAGTTATAATTACACGCTGGATACATTAAATTATGATTTGTTGCTTACTTGTATTGATATGGCATCATAAACGTGTTTAGGGAAGTTTGAATGGGTGTAATGATTGTGGATTAAGGAAAGTGAAGAAACATGTATCATGTATCATGATTCGACCTTCTCCATCATGCAATGCATGAACAAAACTACCATTTTGTCCCACAAAGATAATGGTTATCCATGTACTTATATATGTTGATCGAAATACACCCTAATTTATATTTATTTTCCTCCATACTAAAGAATATTCATAATTACGATTTCTTACTTTAGCTTCTTATAATGACATTATATTTCTCTATTTGTTGATTGATATAATTTTGTATTACTAATAATAAAATGTCATTGTATTATCGTCAATGAGTGAATTCGAAAGGTACTCACTTAAATTTAGAGATGGTCAATGTAACATATACATACATTAACAACATTTGATAATGAGTATACATTAGTTAGTAAAAAAGCATTGTAGGAGTTAGAGCACTCACATCAGTTTCCCAATAGTTTCTCTATAATTCACTTGTAACTGTCAATTTTCTATTTTTGGCACTAGCTTTTTATACATTTACTTTATCAGCTTCCCTATTATTCACCCAAACTTCAAAAATTAAATTTTCAAATATGTCAATACTTTTTAAATTTTTAACAATTATATTTTTTTTAAGTACATACTGATTTAAATAAGTTGTAATTAAATTTCATTATCTCTTCTTTTTTTAAAATTTAGATGAATCCAAAAAAAATTCACTACCAAATTAAGTAAGTTTTATGGCATTAATTTTTTTAGCATAAATTAATTCATAATAATATGATAAAGAAAATAGAGGAAAATAATGGAGGCAAAATATGATAAAGACAATATCGGTTGGAGGAAAAAGGAGGGAAATGTAAAATAACCGCTCAATACACCGTGTGAATCTATTCACCATTTTGCATTGTGTGAATAATATTTTTGGGAGTTAGTGTATCATAGGTGAGCTGATAAAGTATATTTTTTGACATTATTAATTTTTTCACTCCCTAAAATAACTTTTAAGGCAACTGATGCGAGTGCTCTTAGGGACGTGGTCACGTGGAAGCAAACTGAAACGGTCCAAATCAAAGCGTAAAAAATCGAAAAAATAAAATTAACAACAACCGAATCAATTTCAATTCAAACAAATAAAAACCAATAATAAATTGGTTTGGTTCGGTTCCAACTAAAAAACCGGTCGGATATGAACCGAACGAACCGGTTCTCGTTCATTTTCTTTAGTTACCGGTATGTGCAAATGGTCCCTCATAGTATTCAAAAATTGTCCTCTTTTGATATGAGGGAGACGTTAAATTTTGAGAGAAAGGACTAAATTACAAATTTTCAGCCAATATCATGGACTAAAGTGCACATTTTTAAATAAATATTAAGCTTTGAAAATTCTATTTTGGCCTTATTTTCATCAAACTTTAATGTCTTTATCAAAAGAGAGACTACACTGCACTTCTTACGCCAATATGAGGGACCATTTGCGCATACCATACATTTACTAGAAATAAAGTACATCTTTCACAATTTATCTGGTACCATTTTGATAGTTTTCGCTTAGTTATAAGCCTACACTAAAAGGCTTCAAATACTCAAAATTCAACTAATTTAAGTTATTTTGGACAATATTATTGAGACTGTTCGTAATAATAAGCTAAAAAAAATGTCACATGTGAGAGATTTATATTGAAAAATAAGGAGAATTCACAATTTAGTAAACCAATAAGGAGCTATACTCAATTATTCCATCTAATACCATTTGATTCATAATAATGTCTCATTGATATATGAAATGTGTTTTATCTCTTTTTATATATGGGTGTGACCATGAGTCCATGACCATGACCTTAACCCATTTAAATATTTAATAAGTTTCTACAAACATTTTATATGGAAAGTTCTTTTTGAGTGTAAATTAGCGATGATCTTATATGGAAAGTTTTAATTTGTAAGAAAACAAAAATTACAAAAGAGTACGATCTCTTCTCGAACTTATTGACATAAAAAAATACATCGTCCAACCACCACATTAGAGTAGGTAATTGACTAATTAACCAAATATTTGGATCAATTCTTGATGATGAATATGACTAAGCGAGAAGACTATCTAATAACATTGTAATCCACGAGGAGTATTATTTATTTATTTGACCAGACTAATTTAAGTACGAGAAATAGATTACTCCCATTGTTTTTTTAAGGTAGTATTATTTTAACCATAATTTTGTGGAAGTTAATAAAAGATGTGAACACAAAACTGAATGTATAGAGGAGTAAGAGGTAACAAGTGCTTCTTTAGATATTGATTTGTGAAATTACTATTTTATACCTAATCTAAAATTACTTTTTTACCCTTTATATGAGAATTACTATTATACTCTTAATAATCTAAAATATTATTATATAGTATAGATTAGTTTGAATTAGATAATATAGCAACATTGACATTGTCTGCCGTCTGTATATTATATATTGAGTCGTATTCTCGAACCTTTAAGCCTAAATGTTATGGGTAAGTTGTTGATTTTCACATCATATCACAATTTTCAACAATGCTAATGTTTTGTGTCATATTCTGATAAAATTTATTATTTTGAATAAGTAAGAAAGTATTATTATAGATTTGCATATATTTTTCAAAAGAAATGATTTTGTGACTTGGGTTGATCAATTTGAGTTTTTTTTCTTGTGTGTGGTACAATTGTAGTTTTGGATGATCAATGAATATTGTAAAAAGTCGTTTTCGCAATCGAATGTGTGATGAATGGATGAACGATAACTTGGTGGTTTATATTGAAAAATATATATATTCAATTGTGTGTCAGATGAAGCTATCTTACAGAGGTTTCAAAGTATGACAAAACGTCGTGGTCAATTGTAATTTGAATTTTTTAATATTCGTGTCGTACCTTTTTGTATTGGCTTTTAATTTTTTTCTAATAGTTGTATATTTTAACAATTGTGCTATCTATTACATTACTTTCTGCGTCCGTTCCTATTCGAATGTGAACTCTAGTTCAAATGATATATTATTAGACTTATCATTGACAACTATGCTTTCAAAACTCGCAAGTTTATTTTGGAGAATCAATAAATTTAATAAAGCACTACTTTATTAAGGATAAAATAAAAAATATGATGATAAACACATTGAAATATTAAACAATATGTTAAGAAATCACAAAAATCTTAGTCTAAATAAAACGTTTGAAAAAATGGAAGGACTATATTACAAACGCTAAACTGAATCTAAGTAATAAAAGGATTATCTTTGTTAGAAATATATGTTCGCATATCTCCACATAGGAAGCTTGAGCGAAAAGTCTTTTGTTTGACCTTATAAACAGAGGCTAAGAGTTTAGGTTATTTTTTCTACTAAATAGTTAGTTGGTTTTATTAGTTTTGAACATAACCTCAACTATTTCAATATAAATATGTCACCGTAGAATAGATCCGAGATAAATATAATAGTTTTTGTTGTATGATATCCACTTTTAGAGTTGTTTAGGCGAGAGGAGGTGGTTTGGATTAGTGCTTAGAATGATTTGTCTTAAGTTCTATTATTGGGGCAGTATGTGCATTATTTATTCTATATCCGAGGGTGTATGATCTGCACTGGGAGCTATATTTAGCTCACCTGTAATTAGCTCACCTGTAACTATATTCTCTACGATTATGGTGAAGTTCGATAGCTTCGAGCCTGTAAAATATTCTAACATATTGTTACGATTTACGTAAACCTTGTTAATTTTTATGTTTTTTATTTTCTGTACTTTATTTTAATTATATATCTGAATTCATACAAATATATGACTAATTGGCTTTCATTATAACCATCTTAAATTCCGTGCAATTTGACTCCATAGAGGCATTTAGTAAAAGAAACAAAAAAATACTCCCTCCATCCCTTTTTATAAGAACCATTTACTTTTTCACGGTCTCCGAGACACGACTTAAAACGTCAATATTTTTAATTTTACATGTGTAAAAATTATAAGAACTTGATATTTCAAAAATATATATTGAGAGGAATCTAACAAGATCCAATATAACTATATTATCTCTTATCGGTTAATAAAAATTTACGGTCAAAATTTTCGAAGTTTGACCCAAAAAGTCAAAATGGTTCTAAAATAAAGGGATGGAGGGAGTATGTAAGTACAGAAAGCGTGTATACCATTGGAAATTGATAGTGAATTTAATGCAGTTACGCATTTAACCAATGTCTAATCGCATAGTACCAAAACATGAAGAAAATGATGGTATCGGGTCCTTGCCGGCCATAATTTCCACCTGACTACTTCGCATTGGAAAAATGATTTTGTCAAGATCTCAAAGGTTTATTATTTCCTCGTGTTCAAATTTATTACATTATAAAATGCTTAATTCGGGTACCAATTCTGGAAAAGGCTATCGCTAGTAACCAAAGGTCCTGGGTTCGAAACTCAACTCATCGCTAATTTACAGAAGAAGAAAAAAATGATGGCAGTGAAGTGTCGAGTTAAACCGAAGGACTTGCTCGATCTTTGGTTCGAATGAGTTGAAGTTCGAAGCTCATCAATTCAATTGAAAATGAGTCGAGCCTTGAAATTGTGGTACCGACATAATGAAACAACTTCATTTATCACGATAGTTACACCTACGCTTGTAATTTTGTTTGTATAACTGATAAATAGTATAGTAGTCTACAATAAGTTAAATAAGATATTGACGTTTTTGTTTCTTCCCTATTATATAGTTATATATATACAGACTACAGTATACTATGAATGATAAATAGTATAGTAGTCTATATTATTGGTTTCTTGTTCGAAGACATATTCATAACTGAAGCTGAAGGTCGTTTTCTCCAAATATGTTATTGGAGGTTGGCAGGACCAACAAGAGATTCTTCATATCGAATATCCTGATGATTGTCTAGCTCGTTTGTCAATTGCATGTCTTGGTGAAGCAGTGTTGGTAGTTTTCGATCGTGCTAAGTTGCAAAAAGTTGTAAAACATTGGACTTATCAAATTAATACTGACTTCGTCTTTTATATTTGTCTTTTTTAAATCTTATTTTTTGTTTCAAAATACTTATCTTTCTAAATAAAAAATTTTGTTTTTACATTTTCAATGTATTTTTAATTATTAAATTAGCAATTAATAACTAATTATATAATTTCAATTTTTAATTGATTGTCATTCTACATTTTCAATATACTTTTTAGTTATTTTTTATTTTTATTAATTTATGTACAATAAGGTAGAAACACAAATATAAAAAACATAGAATACTTAATTCAATGCCAATAAATTAGTTGGCATGTGTTGAACAAAGAGAGGCATATCCCGTTATTTAGTCCGATGACTATTTATTCTGTATTGTATAATCTATTGCAACTTACACACAAATTAAATAGGATGATTACTGCAAAGCCTTGATCACTAAGAAATTGTAACACTACTAAACTACCACAAAAAATATGACTAAAGAACAAGATAGCTAGAGTGTTGATATTGGATAATGGGGGAGCATTTATAGTTCTAATTAATAGGGCACAGCTATGCTGTGGGCTGGCCCGGGTGTTATAATCCCCTTCCCCTCTTTTGACTCTTGGATAGACTCTAGTTGGTCATTGGAATTTGAGATTGACTTGGGCCTTGTGGGTCCAAATCAATTATGCTTAATGAGTTGTAAATTGTAATATTTAAGTTTGGGATACCTTGCACTTGCACCAATTTATTAATATATCATTTATTTATAAATAAAAAAAGAGAGGTCAAAGTTTATTGGGACACCAATCTAAAACTTGCATTCTCATTTGATTAATTTAAAATGTATAAATATTCTTTTTATTGCTTTTATGAAAGTATTATTGGTTTCATGATAAGTATTTCTCATTAGTAGTACTCTCTCCATCCCGATTTATTTATTCATTTATTTTCAAAATAAAAATTTTAAAAATTGGTTAGTTCAAATTGTGGAAAAAATACGAAGTAATGTGAAAATGAATTTGAATATATAAAAAACATGTTGATATAACAAACATAACAGAAATTTACCAAAGAACCTTGACCAATGGAGGAAGAGTCTTCAAATGAAGAGTAAGAGGAAGAAGTCTGTGAACCATTCATTGTTTTCTTGATTAATTATACTACAAGTTGAAGTTGAAGTTGAAGTTGATACATACAAACAAATTGTGTGATGGAATATGTATACGTATATCTTTGTGAGTAAATATTTAGTCAACGCTAAACATAGCAGTTAGTGAGAGAAAGAGAATTGACCGTTTAACTGGAGAAAAAGAGAGGAAAAGAAGATGAAATTAAAGAGGGAAACTGTAATGAGACGGCTATGACTATTGACAGGTACTACTTACAACTATTTTTGATAACGTTCTTTGACTATTAATTATTAAATATTTATAAATTTGATATCATTTGATTTGTTTCTTATGACAAAATCAAAAAGTGCTTAGTTATTGAAAATTACACGAACAAAGGATTATATTAATCAAATTGGATTATATGGATTTTATGTAGTACTACTAGTTATTTGAGAAAAAGCTTTTTAACATAAGTCAATGACTCAATAAGTTGATGACATCTGACCTAAGCTTTCAATCAAGATGTTCAACTAAGTTTGTATTAGCTCAGACGAAGTTAATACAAGTCGCCATAAAACGCCTCGAGCTAGAATTCCATTTGATTTTGGCTTCAAATTAAGAGCATTTGAAACCAGAATCAATTTCTAGCCATTCATCGTGGCAATTAATAACTACTTCTTGTAGTTCTGCTGACGAAATTGAACGTGTTGATAATGGCATTGAGACAGAAAGTGTCAGTGTGACCGCTATGCTAGATCTTAAGCAAATTGCTGATTGCATGATCAGTACTGGATTCATCACAGAGTTCAAGCTAAATTGTATTGGTCCAAATGATCTCCATTTATCTTCTCCAATGACTTTTCTTTGGTTCTCCTTGAACAATTTTTGATTACTTTAACACGAAACAAGTCATCATCTAAAACTTGTAAAGTAGAGCAATTAAAATGTGATCAGTTCTCAACCTCCTTAAGATAAATAAAAAAGTTGAGAAAGAACCTGCATGCGCAATATTATACCTGGATTGCTGTAAGTGTGATCTTAGACATCACTCTAAACTTGCCTTGAAGCACCTTAACAAGAAAAGTATTATTGCATAGTGTAATCTTTCATGTCTGGACAACCATTATGAGGGTTATTTGATTTCAAAATAAAGTTTATGGGGCATGGCTGGCAAGAAAAGTTTCAGCCATATCAGGAAAAAAAAAGTTTATTTATGCACTCTTCGAATGGTAGGTTTGTTTGATTTCAAAAATATTTTTTGTTTTATGTTTTTTTTCCTCCTATGTAATGATAGGAAGTGACTAAACTGCCCTTAAAAATGTAACATGTCATGATGTGGGTTGACCAATCATTGATCGACTGGAAAAGGAAAGAAAAATTAAATGGGACACGTTTTGAAAGGTAGGTGATCGATCGAGATACTCTTAAAGTAGGTGATCGATTGGTGAAATATGGCAAAAATAAGTGATGTCCCCTACCATTAACCTTACTATGATTTATCTATTTTAATATTAAATATCCTACTTGATTTTGTTAGGAAGTTTAAGGATCACGTAAACTTAACGATGTCACATACTCACATCGTTAAATATTCATCTTTATTAATGTACTTTTTCTACTAAAATTGAATTCTTATACTAACGGACCTCCATGCATTATGCTAAGAAGGATAGTAGAGATATTTACAAAAGAAATTTAAATAAAAGGAAGATAATTGTACTTTAACTAGAATGCTAATATGTCACAAGAAACATTTAAAACATCTACTTTAAGTATTTTGTTTAAGTTTTTAAGTCCAAACTCGCACTATTTATATGTACCCAAGTGCACAACGTAAATTAGACTATAACAATATATGATAGGAGTAATTGATATATACGGTAAATTACAAATATGAAGAATACGAATGTTGGTAGTATATGTTACCCACCTTGTATTTCTTAATTATTAATAGCTAGACCAGGTTTCAACAATACATATAATAAATTACACAAATAAAACTGGATAGAAGAGTGTACTAGCGCTAGTAACATAACTCGGTAATTAGTAGGTATCAACCAAGAAAGCTCGATAACATATCAGCAAGGTCAACCCAAAAAGAGCCATCGTCGCTTGCAGATGTGCCGATATCTTGAAACTGATTAGTTTGATCAGAAGTAGACCCGATAGTGTCTTGTGTGGTTGCAAAATTATTATCGATATCGGGTCCTATAGCATCTTGAGTAGTTGCAAATAAAGGATTACCAGCAGAATCTTTCATAGCATCTTGAGTAGTTGCAAATAAAGGATTACCGGCAGAATCTTTGATAGGGTCATGAGTAGTTGCAAATAAAGCTTGATCTTTATTATTACCGGAGAGTGCTGAGTAACCTTTAATAGCTAATGATCCGATTGATGCCAGATTACCGGCCACTGAAATAGTAGTTAACGCTGTTTCCTAAAAAGTATCGTCAAATAAACACGCTTATGTAATATGTATCGGGAATTGAATTAATAAGGGGCTCGTGGCTCGTGGCTCGGCTTGGTTAACTCAGAGACCAAAGGGAGAGAGAGGTTACCCGTTTGGATCCAGGAGGAAAAGGGCCTCGTGGTACAGTAACGTTGTGACCGGAGTTGGGCAGTGGAGGTGGCGGTGCATTGGAGCCAAAGTATGATGGGGGTGGCGGTGCATTGGAGCCAAAGTTGGGTGGAGGCACCTAATAAACAATAAAGGGTTAATGACATCAAAAATCACTCAAAGTATCTAATATTTCGATCACCCTCGTTTTAAATGGACCATGTTAGATCACTCAACTGCATTTTTTTGGGAAAACTTGGTCACTGAGCCGTTTTGAAAGATTTTGGGTGCATTCCGTAAGTTCTTAACAAGGACAATTTCGTCCGTTCGTATTTATAGACATTTAATCATCATTTTGTTTTATTAAATAATTTTGTTTTAAAAATGTAAATTTCTTTTAATTTTTTTTAAAGTTTTTATTTTTTTCTTGATAACTTTTTTATTTATTATTTATTTAAATTAAATAAAATTTAATGAAAATTTAAAAAAAACAAAAAAAAAATAGATAACGAAAAAAAAAACGAAGATTAAATGTCTATATATGTGAACGGACAAAATTGCTTTCGTTAAAAACTTGGCTCAGTGACCAAGTTTTCCCAAAAAAGTACAGTTGAGTGATTCAACATGATCGATTTAAAATGAGGGTGACCGATATGAAAATATTAGATACTTTCAATAATTTTTGATGCCATTAACCCAACAATAAAATATGTGCAACAAATAATAAAAGGATCTTGATCAATACATAAGAGAAGTAGAATAATCAAATGAGTCAAAACATATACTAGCTACGAATGATGGACACTCAATCTGATGGAGTAATTTGTTTAGTTAATAATCATTTGTCCCAAAACGACTTAGTATTAAGTACTATCACTTTTTTCAGAAGGAAGGAGATATTATTATTTAAAGTATAAAAGATACATATATGAAATGGAATCGGATAAAATATTTTTTGTTTTTTCATAAAATAAATAGGGCAGAATTGGGATAGAAAGTCCATTCCTTTTACAATGAAATTCTATCTATTTTCATGTTATTCCATAGTGTACAATAATTCTTTTGTTTATGGCTGGGATCATTTTCCTACTAGAGATAATTCAGAAAAATTATAAAATGAATTTCTACCTATGTCTAGATCGCGAATAAATGAGAAAAATCTTTAAAAAATAAATGAGATATCAAAATTATAGAACTCTACAATCCATTGAGACTGATGCTAATTGATCGAACACTAAATGTTTGAAACTGAATCTAAATAATGGATATATTTAATTGTTTGATAACTGTTTAATAAAAAAGATTGAAATTAAGTTATATTAACAATTTTGCCCCTACTTAAGTATAAATATAATAAATGTGATTAAGAAAGTAAAATTAGTAATAATATTAATACGAATAAGAATGATATATAATAGTTGTCATAATAATGATAATAATAAGAAAAATGATGATAATAACAATATAATAGTAATAATATATACATAATAATAACGATGATGATGGCGACGACGATGATGACGACGATGATGGCGACGACGAAGATGATGATGGTGATGATAATAATAACAATAATAGTAATAACAATTTTAATAAGAATAAGAATGATAATAATAGTAATGAATTATATTAAAAAGAATAATAATTAAAATAATAATAATTTAGATAAAATATTAATTTAATTTGATTTGAATAAACATATATGAATTTGAAAGAATATGTAAGTTGTCGAGAAAATTATGGAAGGAGAGATTTACAAAATTGAAATTCCTGAGAAGATTTTAATTTATTCGGCATTGAATATAATTCATTAACAAACAGACTTAATAAAATAAATAGTTTATTAATTAATTTTTAAATGTTTAATGAATTTTAACGGTCATCCCCAAAATTTCAATAGACATCAGTACTTAGTGATTTTGTTGAGTGATTATAGGGATTAGATATTGGTGGTTATTGTAATAATTCTCTATAGATTAGTAAAACCTAACTGATAAAATATTATGTTCTAAGTAACCTAATTTAATGGGGTTAGGAGAACCTAACTTTAAATCTGTACCATTAGATATTGATGGCTATTATAGTGATTTTATTGAGTGATTATAGAGGATTAGATATTGGTGGTTATTATAATAATTCTCCATAGATTAGTAAAACCTAAGTGTTAAAATGTTATGTTCTAAGTACAACTCAGGATCTCACATAACTATATTATTTATTATCATTTAACGAGAATTCTTGAACAATTTTTTTAAAGTTTGACCACAAAGGTCAAAGTGTACTAATTATTTAAGGACGGAGAGAGTACTATATATTGTTTACCTGTGGATTTCCTTCAAAGTCCCTGACGAGAGTATCCCAAGCTTGTTTAGCTTTGGTAGCATGTTTGATTCTTGGATATATCTTTTTTGAAACACCTTGTTTAATATAAGAAAGGGCTTTTGCATCGTTCTTGATGTTCTCCACTTCCATTTTCCAATTAGATTCATCATAACCATTCTCGACGTATTCCCACAATCCATATTCTAGAAATATTCTTCTCATCCACTCAGCCCATTGCTCAAAGTTTTCACCAAGAAATATGGGAATTGGTGGATTTTTAGCATTGGAGTGAGAATTATTGTTTGACATCATTATTTTCAAGGAAAAAATAATGAATCCAATTAGTATGATAATGAGTTCGTTGTTACATATATAGGATATATATAGAGAGGGGTATGAAGGACTTTTCTTTTTAACCCAAGTAATTTATTCTTTGATTAAACTGTACTATTTACAGAGATGATTTGCAAATGGTCAATAATGGTCAAATTGAGTATTTAAACGTTCATTATTCTACAGTACACACATGGGGATAATATTGACAAACATACTCTACAAGTCTAGGTTCTCATTAGTACGTATGACTTCTTATTATGGACAATAGTAACTTAGTACAAATTTATCATTATAATAGGTATACTATAAATAATAATTAAGGGAAAGAAAAACCATGTCTTATTTATTCATTTAAACTAGTTATATGGACATGCATTGCATGTGTAGCTTTTTTTTTTTTTTTGATGTTTTTGCTTAATATATTTTCAAGGTAACTAATAATTGTAGTAGAAACAAAGTTAGTTCAAATTATTGTAGAGAAACTATTTGAAGCAATCACCTGAGTTCTTTTTTGTTTGTAAATTAGCGATGAAAGTATAAATACAATAGTATTACCAATAATTAATACAAAAGTTACTAACTAAAAGAGAGTTAGAATGAAATGGGAGACGATTGTCTCCAACGAGACTTGAACTCAGGACCTCCTACATAAAAGTTAGCTAAGATATGAATTTGTTTTTGAAAATGTTTAGATATGAATTTGTAGTTATATATTTACTCTTTTCTAGTAACCAACTAAGTTCTTAAAATTAATGAGTTTGTTATAATAAGGAGAAAATTGCCAAAATGGTCCTAGTAAATATGTTCAAGTTGCACTTTGGTCCCCGATTATATTGGGGCTGCGGAAATGGTCCCTGATATTGGTAAAAAAGTAGCATTTTGGTCCCTAACCGTTACTTTTAAACGGAAAAGAGTTAGTTTGGGGCAAAAATGTAATATCAACACAGTTAAGCCCTAAAAATGCGATTATAACTAATAATGGGGCAAAAATAGAAAGTTAACAACTAATTTATAATAATTGGAGGGAACAATTTTGGAGGGAATTGGGATGGGAGTAGACATAAATTACTTGTTAACTTTCTATTTTTGCCCCATAATTAATTAGTTATAATCGCATTTTTAGGGCTTAACTGTGTTGATCTTACATTTCTGCCCCAACCTAACTCTTTTCCGTTTAAAAGTAACGGTTAGGGACCAAAACGCTACTCTTTTACCAATATCAGGGACCATTTCCGCAGCCCCAATATAATCGGGGACCAAAGTGCAACTTGCACATATTTACTGGGACCATTTTGGCAATTTTCTCTTATAATAAGTATCATGATGTAGCAATGAGAAGAAGAATCTATATTATATCCACAACTAAAAACTTACATAAATAAACTTATAGAAATCATTGAAAATATCAGTACGTTCGAATGATTAAATTGTGAAAACATAAAATATAATCTATGTAATCTATTATCCAGCTGTTTAAATATAATACAATACTTAAAAAATCTAAGCTTTTCCTTCTTTTTCTTTGCCACAAAAATTGATATGCTGATTCGTTTTGAAATTCTTTTATTTTTATCTCCACATGGTCCATGCATCATGTGTTTCGCTACCAAATTATATATGTAATCTTTTATACGATGAGAATATAAATAGAACGGTATTACAAATACCAATTACAAAAATTCCTATCTTATAGACCGTTAGAATAAACATAAGATACTTTTTCGTTGAAATCTTGAGTGAGATGTCACCAGACTACTAAGCAATCGACACTTAATACTTTTATTACACCACTAAAAACACAGTTAATGTGATGCCTTATATATGTATGGACACCATACGAACTCTAGCGATTCGCGTCGCTAATGTGTCGATAAGTTCACAACGAACACATATGAGGAGTTTGGATTACATGCATATAACACTTTTGCGCAACATTCTCTGTTACACTTCTAATATTTGATTACTTTTTCAACCTTTCAAGCATACTATACCTTAACAAATAATTTTCATAATAACGTTATTTATTACCACCTCCAATTTATAAAAAAGTTGTTTTTGCTCTTTATGACAATATTATGCAATTTTTATTTCTAAATATACCCGCGACTTACAAGATGTTCTTAAAAATTACACGGTGTGAGCAATAATAAGACTGCATTTTCACTTGATTCTTGCACGAGATATTTTGCAAAAGTTGAAAGTTATGATCCCCTAATATTTGTTTTTCTAAAATTTATCTAAAATACTATACAAAATTTAGGATTCAAGTTGTGAAATTAATAGGAGAAATCTTTTAGGAAATCCGTAACTAATCGGTTCCCAAATATCATAACGAACATTAATAGCAACACAAACTTCGACATCAACCTAGCTAGTGAATTAACAAACACCAAGCCGAATTACGGTATGTTTATTTAGCACTGGTGTTATCGAACAGTACGTTGCCATGAATTTGTTATATTTTCTAGTAGTGACGGTATATATATAGGTTAATTAAATGCAATAACATCAAACAATCAACTAGCTAATAAATTAACATATTATACTACTAGTGTGTCATAAATTGTAATTTTTGCTAGATTTATTAGAAAGCCCTCTAGCATCCATCGAGGAGTTTTAATTTGTCATAGGAAACGACCATCATAGTCAACTTAAACAGAATCTTCCGTAAAGAACTAACTAATAACCATGAAGCAGCCACCGGAGACTTTGACTCCCGAATCATTCATGACAGTTATGTTTTTTCTATTATATCTAATCATCTATAAACAATGTCTTTCTAAATATTTTACATAAATTAAGAAACAATCATTACATTCACAATTTTCATCTATATCCCTATAAAATAATCATTAATAATCTACTTATGTCCATGGGCATAGCTTAAATGGTAAGGGACTTCACTATAAGAGTGTACTTCTTCACAAGTGTGTGGATTCGATCCACGGCAGGTGCATGAGTAATTCTGCATTTGTTCAAAGGAGGATCTGCTTATGGGTGGTTACCCAGCCTACTCTGGGCACTCTTGAGGTGGAGTACCGAGCCGCTAGAGGCACATCCCGGATTCACATCCTCTGTTGAACGATGGGCTAATCAAGCGGGGGCGCCTTAAATGAGCGTACCATTTAATAATCTACTTATCACTTAACTATATAATGCAATCATTATTTTTTTTTGAGTTACTTTATATATAAATAAGAATATCAAGAAAAAAATGGCATATTGGTCATTAATTTATGAAAAAAGATAGAATCTTTTTTGGATATTCTAGAAATGTCTAGAAAGACATTTTTTATATATTGAAGATAGTGAAATACAAGGTCTTTTCTCTTTTGCGAGGTAATTATGCGTTATGAAGACTACTTAATCTCAAATAATAAAAGATAATGTCACAGATTTCTTCTCCACTGATTATCTTGTATTATCGATCTACAAAGATGATTGGGTTTAAATTTTATGTATTTGATACTTTATTACGCTTACTGTTGTTCGTTGGCCGGGTTACTCGGACTGATTTCGAAACTTGGATCGATAACCTGATTCGAAATGGAATCAATTCCGGGTCAAAATCCAGGTTAAAAAATGAATCACGTATAAGTATACTCTCGACTGATCAATTGATTTAATTTTTCTAATTGTACAATAAAATATGCAATTTCTAATGGAATTTATGAGTCGAGAAGGTTCAGGTCAATTTCAAATCGTTTATGTCGGGTACTTGGTCGAGTTCCGATTGTTTTTTTTCAATTTCGAACCGATTTCGGATCCATTCTCGAATTCGGTTCCGAACCAAGCAAGTCCGGGCATAACAAAACCTGGACCAATTTGACTCGATTACAACCCTAATTACACTTCCAAAAACACAATTAATGTAATGCCTCATATCGAACTCTAGATTAACAGGATTTAATCTATATAGTGTCGATAAATAACATAGGCAAAATTGATATCACAAAATCGACTTTAGGTATTCAATACTTTTTTTTCATTCAAACGATAGAAGTTACAAATAGCCATGCGATAACAAATTCATTACATTTTAAACTAGTAAATGGGAATCTAAGCTCCAGCCTCCAAATAAACAGCTTCGTCTTCTCGACTGTTGTAATCGTTGAACTTCGCTTCCTGGATGCGAGTCCGATCGCTGAAGTTGTCCTGAAACATTCAGAAATCCCATAGAGTGGGTGCTGGAAATCGCCGAAACGCAAGAAATCCCACAAAGTGGGTGCTGAAATGCTGCACAAGCATCCCCGAAAATACTACAAAGGCAGCCACGAAATATACTCCTCTGCGAGAATCGAACCTTAGACTTCTTGGAAAGAGGCCAGGGGCGGATCTAGGAATTTTTTTTGGGTGGTCCCTAGCTATTGTCTTATAAATTTATTTTTAAAAGTTGAAAGTGTAATTATCGAATGACTTATATATTTTGAATCACTAACTACCATTTAATGACAATATGTAAGTGCAATTTAATTATTTCAAAAAGATATGAAAATTTAGATTATCCCCTAACATCAGTTATTGCCTTCAAACAATTCTAATCAAAGTAAACAAAAGTAGTAAATAAATATTAAATAAAAGTTATTAAAGGAAAATAAGCCATATAATATTTAATCATTAAAAAACTAAGTGGAATCCTTTTAGGTCATTTAGTAATAACAAACGAAAATACCAATTAATTTATAAAGAAAAATATAACAAATTAAAATTTTATACCTATATATAATGAGAAACTTAACTAAAATTGAATTTATAATTCTGCCAATACAAAAACTAGAGAAAAAGAGAAAAAAAGTTGTTAAAATTGAGAGAATAGGGATAAACATGTTACATATAAGTATAAAAAAAGATAAATTTGTAGGAAAAAGGAAGAAGAAATTTCTAGTGGGAAACAAAATATTTTGAAAAATTATTAAAAGGACTAAAATATATGAAAGATTACAAGAAACGGGAAAAAAAGCTATGAAAATATGATAGCCTATAGGGAGAGACATAATTAAAAAAGGAGTGACAAATATGAAGTTGTGGGGAATAAAACACAAGACCAAATGTACAACTTTCAAAGTCTTCACCGCTGCAACAACTCACCAGTTTTGTTTATTAGATATAGATAAAAGTACTTTTTTTTTTTTTTTTAATTTTGGGTGGTTGTGTGTGCACATGGACCATCCCTTGAATCCGCCTCTAAAAAAAATCCTGAATTTGGTATCACTAGACTATAAACCTTAGATAGGTATCCAATACTTCAGAAGTATCAGCACAAAATTATTAATTTTAATTTCATGTCATATTGTTACTCTCCTTTATATAATTACTAATAAGGCTCATACATTTCTTAATTTATAACTAATATGATTGAGTGTTAAAGTGGCTTGAAGATCTGTGGGTGTTATCCCACATCGGCTGGTGTGCAAATAAGGCACACGCCTAAACCTTATAAATAGAGGCTTAAGCTTCAATATTTTCTTGTATTGTTTTAATAGTTTATGAGGTTTATTATATTTTGATATTGTATATTCTTTTGAAAGTATTGACTCATTTATATTATTTTTGTTTAATAATGAAAAATTTTATGGTGCTTTTATCTGTAAATTAGTCTCAACATATCATTGGAGATATCACATTAAATTCAGTGTTATTTATTTTTAATATTTTACATAATATTTTTATTATATCTGTTCATTAACGTTGGTCTTTGTTAATTAATTCGCTTCCGTTATATCATTAAGGAACCTATAATACAAGTGAGAAATTGGTAATTTTCGCTTATGTTTTATATGGGCCAAGAAAGCCAACTAGCACTGATTGACCGATTTTAGTAATGTGGCGTAGGAGACCATACCACCATTGTCAACTTAATCTTTGATATGTAACTAGCCAGTGGGCAGCCCCGTTATAATAATTAGAACCTGTCTTATTACAATTTATTATACAAATTGCTCCCTCCACCACAAAAAAGAAAAGAAGTTTCGTTTTTACTTCTATTAAAAATCTAATAAGTAATCTTTTGGATAATTTAGTAGTCGATGTAAGAAGTGTATTTTTGTGGGTCATCCTTTTGAGAAAAATATGTGAAAATTTTATGATTTGGAGGCTCATATTTATTTTGTGTCTCGAGATGTTATTTTCTATGATTTGAATTTTTTATATTTGAATTCCTCTTCCCCTACTCCTAGTCTTTTTGTTGTTACTCCTGTCATTAATGTTCATTCGGATGATGATGAAAATGTTATGTGCCTAGTGAGGCCGTAGAATCGAGTCCCGAGGTTGGACCTCCTCATGGTGTGTCTAGTCCTGAGGAAAGCTCAACCGGCGGCGTAGAGGATGATGGCGTTGTGGAGACTATTCCAGACTAACACTGTGCAAAAGTTAAGTCCGTCCTCACCGCACTCCAGTGAGACCTCAGATATCCTTTATCTTATAACTATTTTTGTAAATTGTGATCGTTTTTCAACTGGGCATAGGAGTTTTTTTGTAGCTTTAACTGCAGGTAATGAGCCGCGATCTTTTAGGAAAGTCATGAGACACTCCGAAAGGAGGGAGGCTATGCAGAAGGAGATTACCGCACTTGAAGATAATGACACATGGACATTGGTTGAGCTTCTAAAGAGAAAAAAGACTTTTGGTGCTCAGTGGGTATACACAATCACATATAATTCTGAAGGGAGTAATGAGCGTTATAAAGCTCGGCTGGTTGTTTTTCATAATCATCAGGTTGATGTGATCGATTATGGTGAGACTTTTGCCCCAGTTTCGGAGATGACGACTGTCCGGACCTTTGTCGTAGTTATTTCAGTGAAGAACTGGGAGCTTCATCAGATCGATGTGCACAATGTTTTTTTACATGGAGACTTGACTGAAGAAGTCTACATGCAACTACCACCTGGGTTTGATAAGGGGCGGCCAGGGTTGATGTGTCGACTGCGAAAATTGTTCTATAGCTTGAAACAAGTACCTCGCTGCTGGTTTTTCAAATTGACTACTGCCTTGCGCAAGTATGGGTTTACTCAGTCTAAATCAGATTATTCTCTGTTCACTTTGCGTAAAGGAACTATTGAGCTGCATGTACTGGTTTATGTGGATGAATTGATTTTGTCTGGAAACGATTCCGTTACGATCTCCCGCTTCAAGAAATATCTTAGTTCCTGTGATTTCATATGAAAGACTTAAGTCTTTTGAAATATTTTGGAGTTTGAGGTTGCCCGTACCTTGGAAGGGATATTTCTAAACTAACAGTTGTTAGGGGCTAAGCCCGTGCCATTTCCAATGAAGGAGAATCAACGATTGACGATGTCTACTAGTGAGCTTTTGAAAGATGGAGAGCGGTATCGTCGTCTCGTTGGTCGGTTATTGAATATTTCTTTCACACTTGTTGACCTGTCTTTTGCAATTTTTGTTCTCTCTCAGTTTTTTCATGAGCCACGGCAGGATGACTGGAATGCAGCACTTCGAGTAGTCAATCATCTGAAAGGATGCCTTGGTCAGGGGATTCTCTTACGGGCAGATAGTAATCTACACCTTTCTGGGTGGTGTGACTTTTTTTTTTTTTTTTTTTCTGGGTGGTGTGACTTTAATTAGGAGAGTTATCCTATTAATCGTTGTTTGGTTTTTAGGATGGATAGTGTTCCTTGGGCAGTATCCTGTGTCGTGGAAATAAAAAAAACAGGACACGGTTTCTCGATCTTCAGCAGAGGCTGAGTATAGGGCCATGACTTTGGTGACATGCAAGCAAAAGTGGTTGAAGGGGCTCCTTCGAAGTTTGGGTATTAGTCATGATCGGCCTATGTAGTTGTTTTGTGATAGTAGGTCGGTGATTTTTCTAGTACAGAATTTGGTGTTCCTTGAAATTGATTGTCATTTCTTGCGAGATGATTTTTGGAAGACGTTATTCACATGACTGATGTGATTCCATCGAACCAGTTGGCAGATATTGTTACTAAAACTCTTGGACGAAAACAGTTTGAGTTCTTACTTCGCAAGTTGGGATTTTTATAGGCTCCAACTTGAAGGATGGTATTAGGGTACTAGCGTATTATGTTATTATTATTGTTATATGGGCTTGTTGTATATTTAGCATTAGACTTTGTACATTGTTATATATTGTAACTCTTGTATCAATAATAGTATGATGGATTCGCATTCTGCATTAGAACAAGTGAAATTTATTTAAAAATTACATATAAATATGAGTGAAAATACATACTTTTTAAAAGATGAGAAGAGCAACTTTTAACCTAGTAATCCCTGTGTACATGCAGGAAGAATTAATCGACTCAAAATTGAGTGTGTATCTACATTATGGGCGGACCTACAACATAGAGTACATACCTTATATTAAAACAAAAATTTCAAATGGTTAAGTCCTTAATTATTTCATAGGAGGTACGTCAGTGATACACATGCAGGAAGACTTCGTAGTTCGTCGTAGGCCACTCGGTTGGTGAAAAATATCCTTTCATCCTCAGATATTATCCAAATTGAGCATTTAAATGCAAGAAGACTTCTTAGTCTAATCTATATACTCAAGAAAATAACATGCTGCATTCGGAGTTTCGGACATAATTAAGTTGATTATAAATTTGGGTATTGTGAGAATAATCTAGCTTCTTCATGATGAATTAAGTCCTAGAAGGATTGGGCTTAATACTCACTTAGTGTTGGGCTTCTCTATCCAATAGTACCACACAACTGGCTGTACGGAGAGCCCACGAGCTTCCCAGTGAATCTGCACACTGATGACTGAACTGTACACAGTACATAGATGTGGCAGCCGGGCCGGGCCCCTTAAGAGAAAGCCCAGTCCTTCCCCTCGAATCTGGGACGGGCCTGACCACCCTTACATGGACGGCCCCTAAGGATTCTTATGTCCCTATTCGGGCCTGGGCCCCTTTCCTACCGGGCCGTTAGAGTCCAACTATTTGATTTTAAATCCTATACCTTCTTCATTGATAAGTAGTTCACTAAGCATTGAGCCATGCTTCCATTTTGTTATTTTATGTATTGGTATTATTAAATGCATTAAATTATTCAATATTTATTACTACATTATAATTTATATTATAATTGATTATATTTTGTGTCAAATAATATATACTCTTAAAAGAACAATATTCATTATTGTATTACAAATTAGTTGGTACATAGTTTAATTCGAGTTGAACATAGTTTAATTCGATTTCAATCATAAGAATTACTTAATACTAGTCTTTTGAGCACAATCCATGCTTGTGCATTTTAATAAAATAATCATTAAATAAAAATATAAAATTAATAATTATGGAAACAATTGTTGATAATTTGTCATGTAAAAATATTTATTCAAATTTATATTTAAAGTAATTTATAAAGTATTGATATTGAATTTAAATTTTATTTGTAACTTCTCCTACAATTATGGGATTTTTAGAACATGGGGCTTCACTAAAAAAAACTAATTACCCCGTTCCCCAATTAAATATAGTGTAGATTATATAAGTTAAATATAAAACATAAAATACATTAGTATATTATTCTTTATATAAAGAATGCTATTACTTATTACTTTAAACATTATAATAGTATGCAAAAAAGAAAAAAAAAACATTATAATAGTATGCTATTAAACAATAAATAACTTAAATTGCTTAAAGAATAATATATAATTGCATCTCGTGTTCTTATCTCTTTTCTTGATCAAGATTCGTTTTTAAGATTGTGGCCTCATCAAAATTTCTGAAATTTCGCCACCCCTTAAATTTATGTTAGTTTCGTCCATGTCTGTCTCTAACCCCCTTCAACCCCTCACCCCACACATGCCCCCTGCACCCCCCCTCCACAACAGACCCACCCCCACCTTGCACTGACCCTCCTTCGCTGTACGAACACAAAACCCCTCTCCCCATGCGAGCAATTGACCCTTAAAATTTGACACGGATTGCCCTCCCCAACCTGTTAACATCAATGAGCCCCCTCCTCTCTCCTTTCACTTTGATTTACCACTAATCCCTTCTACACTTCATTTTAATTGGGGATAGGGCTTCGATTTCAATTAGAGGTGGGGTGAGAGAGAGTTATTGATGATTGGTGGTGATGGTGATTTGGAGATGAAAAAGATGATAATGTGATGGAAAAGGCTTAGGTTGTGCTTGGTATGCGGGAATGGGATGAGATAGAACGAATGGAATTAAATTAGATTGTATTACTTAGTTTGGTAGTTAACAATGAATTTTGATTGTATTCCTAGTTAATTGAATTGAATTACCACAATTGAGGTAATAACCATTCCGCCCAAATTGGGGGTAATGGATCATTACCTCTTACTAGATAATCAAATTAGAAAAATTATGACATATTAACCCTTCCTCCATCACATTACTACTCACATACTAAACAAAGTACTCCCTCCATCCCAAATTGGATGTCCTATTTTGACCTACACGGTCTCCGAGACACAAATTAAAACGTAAATATCTCTAATTCTACAAGCATAAAAATTATAAAAATTGATATTTCAAAAATATACATTGAGATGAATCTAACAAGATCTCATATGACTATTATTTCTTATCGGTTAATGAAAATTTATGGTTAAAATTTGTAGAATTTGACTCCCAAAATAGAAAGTGGACAAACAATTTGGGATGGAGGGAGTAATAAGATTCATTAATTCATTCATTTCCTTTCTCTATTCCATTACTTTGTCTATTCCATTGCTACACCATTCCATTCTATTATACCAGACGCAACCTTAAGGTATTTTAGTGTTATTGCTTAAGGAGGTGGCATTTAAAATATTAAATTGGTGTTAAATTAAAAATTAAAAAACTTATCAAATAATATATGGTAGTTCCCCTATCTCCTACTATATTTTAGACCCAACTCAATTATCAATGTGACTAGAACAAATATGGTCACTGGTAGGCCTGTAATCGAGCCGAGTCAAGCTAAACAGTTGAATATTTGAGTTTGGCTTGATTTTATTTTGACCTAAGGTTTGATTTGGTTTGATTTGGTCAAATATCTGAAAAATTAGTTGGCTTGAGGTTTTAAGGAAATTTTAACAAGATATTTGGCTTGATTTGGCTTGATTCGAGCCAAACCGTTTGAAAAGGTGCGGCTTGATAATTAAATAGACAACAATTTTAAACGTTAAACATAACAATATAATGGCAAGTTATAAACATAGCAGAATTTAATAGTTCCCAAAACATATTACAGTTCAAGATTGTAACTTCTAAATAGGCTCAGATTTCGGTTTTTCATCAACCAAAAGTGCGACATGCCAGGGATGCATACATTTTATTATTTTAACGATTTTGCTAATTTTTTTAACTAGCCCAAGTCGGGACCGGATAAATTTATTATCTTAGAGAGATTATTAATTTATAGAATATTAATTTATAGACGTTTTACTGCATATATAATTATATCATATATAATATATAGATATATAACAGAGATGACATAAATGAATCCAGCCAAGCTTTTTCGCACCATTTGGCTCGGTTTGACGAATATCCACTTTTTATATTTGGCTTGAGGTTTGACATGTCGAATCGCACTTCAAATCAAGCTTTTTCGAGCCAAATACGTCGAACCGTTTCGAATATTAACGTTTGTTCACAGGCCTAGTCACTGGTCAGTGGTCACTATGTTAGATTTCGGCATTAACTCCCACTTTTTTTTTCTTTTTTTTTTTCTTTCAGTTTTCATAAAATTTGTCTACACAATCTTAATGGGATAAAGAGAGCATTACGTTATTACTACTTCCACCTCAATTTTATTCGAATGAAATCTTCATTTTTAGCTCTAAAATAGTCCACATGCATTAGTTCGGTCGAAATAATAAAGATATATATACATAGATCTCATTTGCGGACATAATAAGATTGTGTAATAGTTTAATAATGTAGTAAAGTAGTTTAAGGAATTGCAAGAGACGTTTGTCCTTTGAGTTGTCCAAGGGTCAGATATATACTCCATTTTTCACTCTCTTTTTAGTTGGCATTCTACAGCTCAACAAATCCCCATGAAAATTCAAAACAAATAACCAATTTCTACTCTTACTACGTAATATATATACTTGGGTGATCAACTTATTTTTATCTAAAAATGAAACAGTTTATATAAGAATTTTCATTAATTAAATCACCAAGCAAACTACGTAAACAGTTACGTATTTATACCAATGATTGAGCTGTGGCAACACGTACAGTTTCGGCAATAATCACATGAATGTTGATTGATGTGCCCACACTGGTACGGTTAGGCCTGTCAGCAAACGTGCCGATTCGAAAAGGCTTGGCATATTTGACTCGAAAAGGTTCGGCTTGATGTTCGGCTCGAGGCTTCAAATATAAAGCCAAACGTTAGAAGTCGTTATTTGTCAAATCAAGCCAAACCGTTCGAAAAGGTTTGGCTCGATTGCCCCCTCCTTATTTATATTATATTTTATATATATAAATAACATTTATATTATATTTTATATATATAAATAACATTTATATTATATAACATTTATATAATTTATAAGTAATGAACTAATGTGATCCACTTATTTTTATAGTCAATAATCTACTAGTCCATTTATATTAGGTTAGGTCCAACTCATTAATATTTATTTATATATAAGTATATAACCCTAAGTCCTAACTCCTAACCCTCATTCTTATGAGTTATGAACCCTAACCCTCATTCTTATGAGTTATGAACCCTAACCCTCATTCTTTCTCCCTTCTCTCTGTCTGCCGATACATCTAACATCATACATCTCAATTCTCTCTCAAACATTATCAAGAATCGGTCCTCCCTCAGCTGTAACCTTCTGTTAATATGTCAATGACTGCGTTGTTGTCCCTAATTGGAGGTGAAATATACATTTCTTGTGTTCAATAATATGTTTGACTTTTGTTGACCTATAAATTCTTGTTCTATTTTGGTCATGCATGTATTGTTTAACTTGTTTGTGGGCATGTAATTGATAAATTTTGTAAACTACTATTATTTTGCTATTTTAGATTATGGGCATGTAATTGATAAATTTTATGTCTTTTTTCACTTCTAGATTTCATGTTCAAAGATTAAGTTGTATATGTATTTTCAAATCAAACGTTTTCAAACGGTTCGCTCGATTCAAGCCAAATATGATCAAATATACACTTAAAAATTTCCCTCAAACGTCAAGCCAAACTATTATAATTGATGTTTGACCAAATCAAGCCAAATCAAACGTCACTTTAATAATTGATCAAATCAAATACAAATAGTCAATAGTTCGGCTTTATTCGGCTCGATTACAGGCCTAGGTACGGTATTATTATGAAGAATCAAGAGTTTGAGTTAGCCTCTTAATTAACTTGGTTGAAACCGTTATCCTGATGACCTTTACGCTGTGTGAAGTGACAAAATTGTTTATGTTTGACGAGGCCTACTACGAGGCTACGACCTATCCACATTTTAATATTAGTATTTGACTATTTTGAACAATAATTTCCAATGTTTAAGACTTTTTAAATATAAATATTGTTTATTATCATATTTACCTTCATCTTATCATGTTACAAGAACACGAGATTGGAAATCTCTTCTTTGTTTTGGTATTGATCATAACATTGTATATATTAAGGAATACAAAATTTAATTCCTCAAAGACTAATTCACTAACACCAAATAATAATAAATCAAACAAACTAGAAATTTTGTTGTTGTGTGAAATAATGTCGACATTTAAACATGCATATCGTCACAGTTTTGACCTTCATACTACCTAACATTATCTCTTGAACAATATTTTGAAATTCAACAAAACAATCCTTCCATTTTATACGTTATCCACTCATATTCCAGTTAGAACTTAGATGTATGATGCTTACTTTTTTTTGTTGGTCATGAATGGGACTGGATGGGTTACTAATTAAGATGATTTCCGATGCGATTATGAAAGATAAACTATCGTACAAAAGTGTAGTAGATAATTCAGAATCACTTGACAACTATTAAAACAATTCAAACTTAACGGCAATTCAATGATAATAATGTATTATGTCGAGGGCTAATATTAAGTAAATAAATCTAGATATTATCGAGAACCCCTTAAACCAACAAATTTCATTTTCATTCCACTATTTTTATTTTCTAATCATCCTTCTCTGTATTGATGCAACGACCAAAGATTACAAAATTTCTACACATCATAATATAACAAAAAATAATCAGTGGGCAGGTGGCGAAGCCGTGGTGGCATCTGAGGACGAAGCAACTGGCGGTGAATTACAAGGAACGCCACCCATTCCACCCTCACTATGGCTTCCGTGATGATCACCCGAAACCGAGTTCTTGAAAAACTGTCTTTGTTTGGAGGACATTGATGCGTCCTGGACGCTAGTAACTAGAGGTGCTTCTACCGATACTGATGTCGAAGCAATGGAAGTATGTTCTTGAGGTGCTACCCACAATCCTCCAACCACCACAAACTGTGGTGCCACTTGATGAGGGATGTTGTTATGGTTGTTTGATGGATTTGGTCTTCTTGTATGTAGACGGTATTTCTGGAACAAATAATAATGAAACAATTTAGACTTCCGATAGCTACATTGTTGCTGATTAGTTCTCAAAATCGATATAAATATTGTAGCTACATTTTATTTCAATCTTAAGGGAGGAGGATAATACACAATTAAGTCAATAATCAATTACTCCCTCCGTCCCTAAAAGATTGTCACATTTTGACTTTTGTTAGTCAAACATTACAAAATTTGATCATGAATTCCCACTAAACGATAAGAAATAATATAGTTTTGTGGGACCTTGTTAGATTCGTCTCAATATATATTTTGAAATATTAACTTTATATAATTTTTTCGCATGTAAAATAATAGATATTTATATTTTAAATTGTGTTTTGTTGACCACCAAAAGTCAAAATGTGACAATCTTTTAGGGACGGAGGGAGTATTAGATAGTATGTGGACAAACCTGTAAATGGCTTTTAACTTCATCATTCGTGAGTCCATCAACATTCATTAACTCCTTAATTTGTTTAGGTGTAGCCACTGGATAAGTAGATCAAATTTATATTTAGAATCCAATGACTAATCACAGTCAATAACACATGTAATTAACATAAAAACACAAATTACGAATATGACATTAATGTTTAGAAATTATATAAGTATGTTTTTTTTTCGATGATTAAAATTAACAAAGTTTGTGATCTTGAATGACGCAGTCTTTAATATGAATTGAAATTAACATGTTAATGATAAATTTATGTTGTAAACACCATATTTTGATATACCCTTTTCAACAATATTATGGAGTACTAGAACGAAACTATTTAAGTTCAAAATTATTAACATTAAACAATCAAAATTACAATTTAAGTGTGAAGGGAGTTAAACTTTTGAATGTGTTGTACCTACCATGTGAACCACCAAGTTGTTGAAGGGAATTCAAGAACTTCTTATGCAATTCCGGTGACCAACTCCTCCTTTGTTTCCTTGAAGATTGCCCTTCTTTTTCTTGCTTCTTACTTTTACCATTTCCACCACCACTACTCTCCCCTGTCTCCGCCGATGAACTAGCAGCAGCCGCCGTGGCCAACCCAATTTCTTTACCACCACCCTTCACCTTTGCATCCCCTTCACTCTTCCCTTTCTTGAACAAATGAAATGCACCACTACTTCCATTTCTCTTCACCTCCACTATTTTCTCTACCTTAGATGAATCATCCTACAATAAAAAAAGCACCACAATAATAAACCTGCATCAAATTCCTTAGCTCAAATCTTAGCCTCATGCATTTCACATAACATTTCTCAAAATATTGTTAATGTACTACCCAACTTTTGTTATAGAGATTAATATCTTACATATCTATTTATATTATCATACATGTGATCCAACACACAAAAAGAGGATCAAGTATTATTAAAAAGTTGATCTAATTGAGACAAACTAATAAAAACCGATGTCCTAGAAACAACTAATATTATAAAAAAATTAATTGTTTTGAGATTTACCTTTTTTGGGGTTGGATCAGGGGATTGGTTCCAGAGCTGAGCTGATCTTAGCCAATCAGAATTCTTTGATGGCTTATTTTCATCATTGTGCATACTATCAATTTCATTGGTATTATTGCTCTTCGATTTCTTATATCGTTGGTCCTCTTCATCATCAGATGATGAAAATAACTTCTTAATTGGAATAAACTCCTCCAAAACAGGCCCTTCACTTGATATTTGATCAGAACATTCAGATTGTCCATTGAAATTGTACTCATTTTCATCACTACTCAACTGATGTTTGCATGCCTCAATTGCTACAAAATCCAACATGCAAAATTTCATCAATTAGTAAACTTTTAATGCATCAAATAAAAAATAAATTAAAAAAAAAGTTATTGATCATTTTTTTAATGATTCTTGAAAAATATGTACCTTGAGTTACAAGCTGAAGACAAAGAGGGAGTTCTCTTTGGAAGACTTGAATCTTACGACGTTCTTCTTCAAGATCATCAATATACTCTTTGCATTTCTGCAATTTATTATCTTCATAAACATTTGCACTTCTATTAAGATTGATCATCATAGCTTGATTTTTATTCTAATTTATGTAGCTATATATCTTTAGACTTTTTCGTTTTATGTGACAAATGGGCACGGTGTATTATATGTGATGAGTAGCAGAAGAGATAAAAATGTTAGGCAATGAGAAGAGGATAAAGGAATCCTACTAGAATCAAGAACTGGAATAATCTTTTTGCACACAAGAAAAATATTTATGCTTCTCATTGTCTATTTATACTTGTACATATATACCATAGAGCGATCAAATGAGATTTCGTTTTCTTGTAGTACCTTTATTCCATTTTTTATTTGTAATCTAACTTATTTCTTTATTAATAATTGAGCCTCGCAATATCAAAATTAAAAAAAATGAATCCTTCACCCTAGAGTTTCGTTGTTCCTAAAATACGTGAGAAGGTAAGTTGATGGTGTGTCTCGGAAAATCAAGGGATTTGAATTTTCGCATGTTTACCATTCCAAAACGAGATTGTGTTTTTTGGGAGATTTGGCCTCACATCGTGCGAACAGGCTAGTATATCATCAAAACATCAAATTTTTTTATCAACAAAGCTACGTTGAATACAACAAATTAAATAACTTGTTGTTAAGATGTGCATCCCACGTTGGAAGTCAGTGTCCTCCCAGATCAATATATAAAATTTTGACTATTCCCTCTATTGTCAATAAACTCTTAACATTTGCGAATATCGTTTTTGTATAAATAAACATTAGCAAAAGTAAATGTGATATTATTGTTATTAAAAGTTAATATATTTGATAGCCGCTGAATTTAGTCGTTTAGTTTTCTTGTAAATGAATGGAGTACTTTTTTTTATGTCCATTCATAATTCATTATATATTTGTTAGGGTTCTTCTGGATACTTGATTGGTTATGCGACAACCCGAAAGGCCGAAAAGAATCTTAGATGATAAATGTATTATTTTATTAACCTTTTGTTAGAAAGTGTGAAAATGAGAGTAAAGAGTGCGTGTTGTGTGAGAGAGAGGAGAAGAAGGGGTAGGTTGAATATTCGAAGGTGGGATTCTTGAATATGAGGTGGCGAGTCTTGTAATGAATCGACACGTTGTGGAGTAATGAGTTTATGTTGAGATAATAAGATAAGATCAACAACTCCCTAAACCCCACCACCTAAGAGGATATACTTCAATCCCAGTATCATTTACGTAATTCCAACACTTTTCTATAAAATTCTTCACAAGAGTATATGCATATAATATGCTCAAAAAGTCTCAAATAATACGTATAAATTAGTAATGATCTTTGATATTGATCAACTAAAGAGCGATTAAATGCACCTTTTATGTTAATATAAGAGATTATTTGTGCCTGTGTTAAGATTGCTTCAAATAACCCAAATTGACATATGTGAGAGTCTCGCATTGATAATAAATGAGAGAGTTTATCACTTAAATAAACTAGGAAACATAGTCGGAACTAGAACAAAATTCTTCTGCTTGCGAAATTTATGGGGGAAAATTACAAAAAATATAATTTTCTCTGAGTACGTGTATTTATATGTTAGCTTATGTTTGGAAGTATATTGGTTGTCATGACAATAGAGGAATAGTCTCCTACCGCCTATGTTAGGAAGCTACTCCACGTAATACCAATTGATTTTAACTTTAAGATGGTAGCTCTTTAGGTTATGAGTGTGATCTATCTCGTCATATGATTGTAGCCTAAAGCCGATTAATAAAAATTATATGAATGGTATATTTACTGGGACTAAAATGCAATTTATACATTTTTTATTAAGCTTTCTACTCTATAGTAGTACAAAAAAAGTGAGTGGTAAATGGTAACATTGGCATAAATAGGAGAATATTTGGGGCAACAACAAATACTAAATAAAATTGAAATATAAAACTTCCTAGTAGGGAAACAATGAGAATATAATAAATAGATGGGGCAAAATTTGGAGCTTATCCATTAACAATTGCATGAGAATAAGGGATATATACTCTTAGAAGGCGTTGGAAGAATCACGAGAAACTCCGACGGCCATGGAATCTTCAATAAGAGCGTCTCACACACGTCTGAGTATATCGCGTCTACATGGACTTTTATTAGATTTGGTTTAAAACCACAACCATTTCATTGATTGATTTTGCGAAATTGACGTTGTCTTTTCGACCTCCAAAGGGCCAACCACTGAGTCATATCGCCACGGATTCCCTATAATTAAGAATTATGTGATATTCGACGCCCCAAAATTTTTGCGTGCTTTTTAGGTGTATTTATATATTTCAGGGACATATATATTTCGAGGGCATTTGCCTCATTCTTTGAAGGCACTAGCTTCTTCTTATTTTTTTCTTAGTGAAGGCATTGGAGGTGTGTCTTAAATGTTTATTTTATGCGTTTAGTGGATATAATTTTGAATGTGTGTTTCATGATTGAATAATATACTAAAAGAATGTTTGATAAATCCAACACATATGACACGTTTCATGTATTTTGTAAGGATAAAATTGAAATATATTATTATTATTTTAAAAACTGAAAGCGTTGAAAATAGATTTCACATATATTGACTGTTAGTTTATGAACAAATTAAATTACGATTATTACAAATTATGATTCTAGAATTTTTGTCCTCATGTCTACATGAAACTCATTTTGTTGCGAGACGTATTTATCATACACCAAATAGTCATATGACAAAAAAATGGATAATCATGCTACTTATGTTTATTATCGTAATACATATATAAATATATATATATATGTATTTTTTGCATTCACTCAACATACTTTAATAGAGGACTTTCCAGTAGATCATTCATCTCAAATGCATTTTGATGTTGGCCCAAAAATTCCATTTAGCCGTTTGGCGCACCAGGTAAGGTTATTATCGGACTGAGAGAATCGAGATCCAACTGGTATTCGCTTCAAAATTTCCAGCCCGTTTATCCATCCGATAAGATACCGGTCAGAGAATGGGTAAAAAAATTGATCGGTTTCAATAAGTTATCCGGTAAAGTATTTGATAGAGTATTCGATGACAAATCATATGTTAATTTTTAGATGCTAAATTATTGATTTGAGTTTTTTTATATGTTTTTCTTATTGAATTCTTTTTTTTGGTATCAGATATACCTGAAACCGATCCAAAAAATATACCCGATATGATTATCAGTGTGGACCGGGTAGAACTGGTAACCTATCGATCCGATTCCCGAAAGAACGGACACCCGGATCGAACCTAATCAGTAACAACATTACCACCAAGTAACACGGACATATGGCCCAAATATGGTAGGGCATCGATGACTCTAATCAGCCGGTGACGCGTGTCTTAGGTATGTGTAAATCACGGGAAAGATTCCCTATAAATACCTACTAAACATTTCCTCTTAAACATTTCACAAATTGACTAGTTTAACCGTATGAGTGTTCTTGATTGATCGTCGATCACCTTTTTAGGAAATACGACGGACACGAAAACAACTATTCCATGACTAGGATGATCTCGACATCAATCAAGTATTGGATTTACGGAACACAACTATGAAGATACGTCCGGGCGTACTCAATCTACACAACGTGGCAAAAGATAAATGAATCCCATTAGAAAATTAACGAGGGATCCGATCCATGACCAGCCAATCCACCAGGAGAAGATGTGGCTGAATCACATATAACCATGGAGTTCTTATATGGTGCCCTAGTTCCAAAAAATAAATATTCACTAAATCACATGAATCATATACAACACTCATTTGAAGGCGGGAGATTACCATAACCGTCCAAATGAAATTTGAAATCTTGATGCAATTTGATTATTCCTTACATTTATATCATGATAGAATAATGTAGAACAAATGATTGCAATAATTAGTTATGTTTGCGAAATATTTTTAGTCCATTACATATGTTTTAAAACGGTCTTGTCAATCACCTATGTTTCAAAATATTTCTTACTTAGTTTCGGTGGTGCATGAGCAAAGGGTGGGGTATTTTGTTTTGGTGGTGCAGGCGTAGAGGTAGGGGTGAAGGTAAAGGTGTTTGAAGAAGAAAGGGGGTAAAAATAAAAATTGTGCAAATTTTAGTTATTAGAAAAAGCTCCCTGTTGCTAAATCATTTTAAAATATCTCTTGCAATTCTAGTAGTCGTATAGTTCCTTCTTTGCCCTTGTATTAAATGAATTTATGTATACGTTAATGTTAAAAATGGGTCCATGAGACACATAGACAAAATACATAGTTCGGGAGGCACATAGACAAGATAAAAATTTAGACAACAAACGGGTAAAAAACTTCGAAGTTAAGACTTTTTTACTTTTCGCCTCATGTCCACATGAAACTCACTTAATGTCACATTACATATTTTAATTGTAACACTTCGTTCCATAACCTCGGGTCCGTATGTCATTATATTTGATGAAAGCCCTATAAATTTACAAATATATTTACAATACGCACGTTTTTATCCTTACTCACTTATTCAATAAAAGACATCCTAATCGACTACCCATCCAAATGCACCTAACTATGAAATTTTTATATGATGCCTTTCCAAAAAGAAATTATCTTAGTTTGCATGAGTAGCTTAGTATTACCTAAATCATATAACAATATTCATTTTGAGGTCCGAGCTTATCATAACAAGAGAACTAAAATATAAAATCTTTGTGCAATTTGATTGGTCCTTCTATAAAAGTAGTAGGAGTAATATTATTATTTGCTTCCTGTCTGTTACACACAGTGTAAGCATCTATTTATACACAAAATGCTAATTACGTTTACATGCGAGCAATATCTGATACAAGACGGCTAAACTAGGAATACAATAATAAAATGCATACAATAATATATATACACTAATACTCCCTCCGTCCCTAAAAGATTGTCACATTTTGACTTTTGGTAGTCAACAAAACATGATTTAAAACATAAATATCTATTATTCTACATGCGAAAAAATTATAAAAAGTTAATATTTCAAAAATATATATTGAGACGAATTCAACAAGGTCCCACAAGACTATATTATTAGTTATCGTTTAATGGGAATTCATGATCAAATTTTGTAATGTTTGATTAACAAAAGTCAAAATGTGACAACCGTTTAGGGACGGAGGGAGTATTATATTATTTATATCTATATTGTGATAGTATATAATGCATTTGATACATGCTACATTGAAGATTTTTATTTATTTAAACTCACTCGATTCCTAAATTAAACTAAACATCATGTCCTCAAGTAAACAAGTAATGTTTGCAATTTATGGCAACTACTTGAGGTATTAATAAAGTGGGCTGGGGTCAGACCACAAACTCTTAAGTCTTAACACGCGTGATAGACAGCCCAACTTACTTCTTTAAGACGGCCCACTATTAACGGATAGCCAAACCATTCAAACGAACACTTAATAGGTTCGAATTTCGAACCACACTTATTGACCGACTTGGCAAACGTTCATTTGTAATAGACAACTAGACATAGTTTAATTTTCATGCACCCAGAGCTTGTTGTATGTTAGAACAAGAATTAAATGTCAATTCGGTCTCATATTCAAATTAAGTCATGTTTTAATCCTCGATTGTTTTTAAAGTTGAAATTTAGTATCATAAAACATGATGCAATTTGGTCCCTAGTTTGACGAAAAGATTATATTAGTTTCTTAAGTTAGTGTAGGAGACGAGTCTAGATCTTCTACTACACTATTATATGACACTCTCTGTTACGTTCTATTACTTATTTAATTTTCAAACACCATATCTTATCTAATCGTATTGTTAGAGGTATATACTACTAAATCTAGTTCAACATAAATCACATTTAAATTAGTGAGACAAATATTTGACAATTCATAATTTTTATCATTAAAAATATAAAAATTACAAAATTTTGTAATAGAAAGCAAAGAAAACATGGTGTTTTAATTGAACATGGTAGTAAATGATGTTATAAAGATCATTTGTCAAGATAGTATGGTCAAAAGCTTGAAAAAATGTCAAATATAAAAACGTAACAGAGAGCGTCGCATAACGTAGGTAATCTATATATATGAGACTTAATGTAGGACTAACATTTGAATGATCAGGATCAAACACAATTCAATCTATTTTTGAGACTAAATTGATAATTAACTCGATTAATCAATCTTACCTACCATCATTTAAATTAAGGATTTTTCATCCACATTATGATGATGTTATGCATTTCAATTGTCATGCTTAACCACCAATGGCTCAATAACCCAACTTTTATGTAGGATGTCTAGTGTTTATTAATAATATCGTTCGTTAATGTTCATTAATTGATATATACATTATTTTCAATTTAGATATGGTACCCATTACTAAAATATATCATACTAAGACGGTACAACATACAATTTTCAAAAGAAATATACCAAAATGATATTGTACACCATATAATTTGTGTACCAAAATCGATTAAACAAGTTGGTACAAATTATCTAAAATGAAAAAAAAGCTTAGATGATTGATATTAATGAAATTTATTTTTGACATAGTGGTAAGGATTATCTAAAATATACCAAAAAATAAGAAAATATAATTTAAATGGATACAATATATATATTTTTATGATTAATGGATAATTAATGAACAAAAAAGTTTAATAAATCCTAACTTTTCTCTTTTTCAGTGATTGGCTGGTGAATAAATAAAACTAGTCATTTGTACACAGTCTAGCCTGTGTAAATTTATTCATCATATGATTTAGATTAATTTTTATACAAAATCCTTGATAAAGTATTCTTTATGAACTATTAAAATTAGTAAAATCGATGCACTGTCAATGTATGTGCAAATTAATATTTTATTTATTCGTTGCTCATGCACAAAAAAATAAAATATATATAAAAAAAATATGACTATTACATACAAAAAACATTTAAAAAAATTCATATGTCTCACTAAAAATCTAAGATATAGTTGAATTTTTAAAAATACAAATTAACGTAAGAGTACTAAATATGAATATTAAATGGAAGATCTTTTTAATTTATATTTATATATGATAAAAATATTAAAAATTTTAATCTTATTTTTTGTATAATCTAAAAAAGTGAAAAAAATGAATGTGATGGGTAGTTAGCTAAAATCTAGGAAAAATATAACATGGGGCTTCACAAAAAAAAAAAACTAATTCCCCTCTTCCCCAATTACATATAGTGTAGATATTATGGCGTGTTTAAAAATGTACTGAATTTGATTTATAATGATACTAAATGGCAAACCGGCCTTTCGTGTCTCATTCAACGTAGTGGTTTTACATGGACCAGTATATATTCTGCGTGAATCTCGTTTCGCAATAGAATGAGATAATGACCGAAGAAACATTGTACTCCACCTGTTATTTAACTAGAAGACAAGCATTGCTCGAATAATGAGGGGGGTTATATGTACAATTCTAATATAACTTGAGTCAAATTTTTATTTTTAGCTTTTTTCAAATGGTCCATATATAAATGTGTAACATGTGGACAAAGTCATAAATGGTTCTATAATATGCATTGTGGAGTTTGACTTATATCATAACACCTTAGTGTTATCACCCTAATAACAAGGGACAACTATGTCTTTTTCAATGTATTAACACAATTAACAAAATTTCATTTCCCCCCTCCCCAAAATTTCACACACGCCTCCCCCCCCCTTCATTCAACCGCCCAAAATTAATGCCCGAATTTAATGCCCGAAATTAGTGCCACCTAATAATCCGGGATTCCAATCATTTATTTCATCCGAAATTGTAGGCAACCAACAATTAAACATCAGTAACATCTCAATTATACTTACAATATTGGAAAGGAAGTCCAAACCCTCGTGAAAGTCTCCAAAATTCTCAAAAATTCATTCAAACTTCAAGCAATGGCAACGTCTTCAAAAACTCGTAGCACAGGTATGATTGATTAGTCGTTTTCTTCACTTCAATTTCGTTGTTAGATGGTGTCATTTTCATTTTTCCAGATCTCAAACCCCCATATGCCATTGATCTTGTTCAAGTTGTATGTGAAATAGTTGTATTCTGTGGTGCCATTATCATTCTTCGTGTTGTCTTTATTCCTTTGATTCACACTTTGATGAAATTGTATTGAATATAATGGAATCTATGAGAATATTGAAGATGTGGTGAATTTTGAATCAAAATTAATTGTGTTGTATGTAACTTGTGAAGTTTATTGATTTTTTTATTGTTGGCATTTTGTGGAACATTTATAATCCAATTACATTGTTTTGTTATGGAATTTTATTTTATCCTGTGAGAATTTTGAATTAAGGACATGTTTGAATGATTGTTCATAATGTTTTATGTGAGTTTTGAATTTTGAATCTAAGCTTTTGAGATCTATGACACTTTGTTTGACATATATAATGTAATATCATTACTGTTTAATGAATTTGAGATCTTTGGCATTCTGTTTAATTAATTTTTTTCTTTTTGGAATTTTGAATTGAAAAAATAAAATTGTTCTATGCATTATGTTTACCATGCGTAATGAAATCTGAGATCTATGGCATTATGTTTAACATGTATAATGCAATATCATAGATGTTTAATGTATTCCAAAACCTATGGGATTTCGTTTAACATATAGAATGCAACAACAGTGTTGTTTAATGAATCTTAGAGCTATGTCATTCTGTTTAACATGTATAATGCAATATTACTGTTGATTAATGAAACTAAGATATATGTCATTCTATTTAACATATATAATGTGATGTGAGTGTTTGTTGATAGAATTATGAACTAATATATTATTATTGGCATGTCGAATTATCAGGTCCTTGTGGTGAAGTAGGAAATCGATATATTCAACTACCGCGAGTTCTTGTTTGGTAATCAAACTGGACAATAGTTTTGGGATGGAGGAAATCGATATATTCAACAACCGCGAGTTCTTGTTTGGGATTTCATATATGGTCTGATTTTGTGTAAATGGTGTAGATATTGTGTAATAGTAGTATTATTTTTTGTTTTATATATGGTCTGATTTTGTGTAAATGGTGTAATAGAAGTTCTTGTATGGGATTTCATATATGGTCTGACATTGTGTTCGAAGTAATAAAATGTAATGACAATTGATTAGCATTGCATTCTCTCAAAGAAATAAAATGTAATGACAATTTACGAGCATGGCATTGACCTCAAGCTAAAAAATGTGATACCTATCAATTAGAATGACATTGTTCTGCAGTAATAAAATGTAATGATAATGCATTAGCAAATTGACTTAATTAATTCAGAATGCAATCACACAGCAACCTTATTGAATTCAGAATGCAATTAGCAAAATGACTTAATTAATTCAGAATGCAATCACAAAGCAACCTTATTGAATTCAGAATGCAATCACACAGCAACCTTATTGAATTCAGAATGCAATTAGCAAAATGACTTAATTAATTCAGAATGCAATCACAAAGCAACCTTATTGAATTCAGAATGCAATCAGCAAATTGACTTAATGAATTCAGAATGCAATCACAAAGCAACCTTATTGAATTCAGAATGCAATCAGCAAATTGACTTAATTAATTCAGAATGCAATCTCAAAGCAACCTTATTGAATTCAGAATGCAATCAGCAAATTGACTTAATGAATTCAGAATGCAATCACAAAGAAACCTTAATGAATTCAGAATGCAATCAGCAAATTGACTTAATGAATTCAGAATGCAATAACAAATTGACTTAATGGCATTCGTGGACCATAATGACATTCCATAAATTTACCAATTATGGAAATTTAATATTTATTGCATCCTACATGTAATAATAAAGTCAAAATAGTTATAAGTCAAACTCTAGTCAATGTAATCAATTCGAACTAGGAAACCTCTATTTGGAATTCACAACAAGTGTATTACGGATTGAACTTATAATATATTACAAAATGCCATCGACGTACACGTGCATAACATATTAAAACATAAGTAAATTATGAATTATAATTCTGAGATTTTTTATTACGTATTTATAATGCCATCATCTTCTACTTCAATTAAATTAAGGCGTAATACGAAAATACTCAGGCGAATTAAAGTATATTCATTCCCATTAGGTAATTTAATTACCACACACCGGAATAATAATTTATATAGCAAACTAAGGAAAAAACATTGCATATTATTTAGATTGATTAATATGCGGATAATAATAATGATAATAAAATGTAATACCACCTAATAAGGAGTGAAACATGGAAACAGTTACACACTAATTAATAAACCGCCCCATTAATCAACACATTAAATGTAACCGCCCAACAAAATCAGCCAATTAAGCGCGCGATTGTAGCATGGAATTCACAACAAGTGTATTACGGATTGAACTTATAATATATTACAAAATGCCATCGACGTACACGTGCATAACATATTAAAACATAAGTAAATTATGAATTACAATTCTGAGATTTTTTATTACGTATTTATAATGCCATCATCTTCTACTTCAATTAAATTAAGGCGTAATACGAAAATACCCAGGCGAATTAAAGTATATTCATTCCCATTAGGTAATTTAATTGCCACACACCGGAATAATAATTTATATAGCAAACTAAGGAAAAAACATTGCATATTATTTAGATTAAATTAATGTATAATACAAAAATACCCAATCGAAATAAAAGACAAAAATATTTACTAAAACCGAACCATGACATCAGATACCTAGGTCATGTCATCCGTGGCCCATACTGACATTCGACAACATTGCCAATTATGGAAATTTAATTTTGATTGCATCCTACATGTAATACTAAAGAAAAAATATATCCCACAAAAATAGGAAACCTCTAATGGCCAAATAATTAGCTTAATGTATTCAATTCGAACTAGGAAACCTCTATTTCGATATCACATGTTTTTAATTATGAATTTATAATGCCATCATCTTCTACTTAAATTAAATTAAGGTGTAATACAAAAATACCCAAACGAAATAAAGTATATGCATTCCCATTACCAAATCGAAATTGTATAGAATAATATCTACATAATTAATGCATATTAATTATATTGATTTATATGTTGACTCAAATAATGCCAAAAAACGTATCACCCAAAAATTAGGAGACAAAAAAGGAAACATTTAAACAACTAATTGCAACCGTGCAATTAATGCTTAAATAAAATGCAACTGCCCATAAACATAGGAAATTAAACGCGTGAGTGTATACCACTCGCGCCTGTTGGAGAGTGGGGCGGTTGTTTCGCCTAAAAATCAATTAATTCTATCTTCCCAAAACACCCTCCTTTAATATCATCCAGAAGATTAAAAACTACCAAAAACATCATGATCCAACGGTCCACAATTGAGTTATTAGGGTGATAACAGATTTGTGTTATGATATAAGAAAATGCTTAAATAAAATGCAACTGCCCATAAACATAGGAAATTAAACGCGTGAGTGTATACCACTCGCGCCTGTTGGAGAGTGGGGCGGTTGTTTCGCCTAAAAATCAATTAATTCTATCTTCCCAAAACACCCTCCTTTAATATCATCCACAAGATTAAAAACTACCAAAAACATCATGATCCAACGGTCCACAATTGAGTTATTAGGGTGATAACAGATTTGTGTTATGATATAAGAAAAAACTCTCATTGAAACCATATTATCAATTATCTCGTCCAATAACTATTGAATTATAGAAAATTTTATTTATTTTTTGTTGATAATATATTACGTCATAATACTGTTACTTCCGATGAGGTATAATCCAATCTTATCAAAATTGTTGGTTGTGCGACTCTCTTTTGGCCAAGGACGATATAATTTCACTGATCAATATAATTTCCTTTAGGTCGGCCCGCAAGGATATTATTTGTTGTGTAAGTTTCAAGTTTATGTAGTATAAAACTCGTTATTATTATGTTAGTGATATTAATATTGGTCGGAATTTCTCTTAAGGGGTTTCAGGTTTTATTTTAAGTATGTTATTTATAATACCCTTTATTTACTATGTTTGGCGTGAAGACCGTTAGAACGACCGTCTAATCTTTTTTAACAATTGTTATTCTTATTACTAACTCAAAAGAAAAAAGGTTTATATAAAAGGAATAGCTGAAATAATTCCATAAGTGTAACCAAGGTACAATTGATCCCCAGATAGTGACAACGAAAACTAATTACTAGGCGGGTGACAATTTAATCCATAACAAAGTCGTCAATGATTAACGGTCAATGTCCTAGTGTACGTTAGTCAGTAACGCCCTGTTAGTTTAGGGACCAAATTGTTATCCATCTAATATTAAGTAGGACTATTTTGGGGATCAAACTCCACCAGATAGAATTACACTTTTTAGACCATTTGGACAATTCTCTCGTTTATATACTTCAACATATACCACATTAATTAAATTTCATACTCTCATAAATAATACTATTTTCATTGATCTTAATCTAGTGATTAGTAGTATTAGATTATTGAATGAATAACTTCTGTGTTATTCAAGTTAAGAATTAAAAAGACAATAAATTTGTAGCCTAAAAAGATAATAAATTTGTAGCCTAAAAAGAATAAAATGACATTTGTATTATTAGTAATGAGTTATATGATAACATACACTATAGTTTTATAATGGGACATCAATTATTGTTCAATAATAATGACAACAAACATTAGTCATAATAACCAAATGAAAAGTACACATTAAATTCAAAACTTCCGTCTGATCCACTTAGAAATTTATTCGCAGGACTCTGATCTATAATAATAGGCCATTACTATATATATTTTTTCATAGTCTAACAAGTACACAAAAAAACAATACGTAATTGAGAAAAATGGCTCAAGTACAAGTTCCGACCGTGTTGCTAAATTCAGGCCACAAAATGCCTATGATAGGATTTGGAACTGCATGTTTTCCCCTTCCATCTAAAGATGCGTTGGTCTCCACATTTCTTGATGCGATTGAAGTTGGGTATCGTCATTTCGACACGGCCACACTCTATAACAATGAAGAGGCGATTGGAGAAGCAATAGCGTTGGCACTTGATCGCGGCTTGATTAAAAGCCGCGATGAAGTATTCATCACCACAAAACTATGGTGCACTGATGCACATCCGGAGCTCGTCTTACCGGCTCTTCAGGACTCTCTAAAGTATCGAGTTGTTTTTGCATTCTTATAATTTACGAGTAATTTATTCGTCGTATATTAATTAATCGAGGTGTACTATATGTTGTTATTGTTTCGTAGGAGGCTTGGTATGAGTTATGCGGACCTTTATTTGATTCATATGCCAGTAAGGTTGAAGCCTGAGGTGGATATGTTCAAGGGCTTCCCAAAGAGTGATATTCTTACATTTGACATAGAGGGAACATGGAAGGCTATGGAATATTGTTGTAAACTAGGTTTAGCAAAGTCAATTGGTGTGAGCAATTTCGGTTGGAAAAAACTTTCCCAAATACATGAAATTGCCACCATATCCCCATCCGTCAACCAGGTAATAATAAATTAAATTTCCTCTTCATACCCAAGACCTATGCATGGTTAGTTAATTACTCGAGCTAATTGTGGATATAGTCTTACACAATAAGATTAATAAGTTGCATTAGTCTCAAATAATTATATTAATAGGTTGTTGTAAATTAATGTTTGAAAATATCACATATATTTCATCTTGCATTGGTCCCTGCCGGACTCAACGATAGAAGACAATGGGGGTGGGAGGTGGGGTTACTTTTAATATAAATTATGTTGTCATACGAGATGATTGTCTGATTTCATTAAGTGGGTCACTGTTGTAATCTGATTCCTATAAGTAACAACATCAATGTGTAAATGGTCATTATAATAAATGTGTAGCGGGTCCATGAATGATCCCTAAATTGATGTTTTCTTTAATTATTAATGATTAAAACTTATTTTTGGCATATTTTAGAGTTTGATAAATATTTGAGAAAAATAATTAACATTTGAACTTTATGTCATCCTCACACCTTCCTCTCATCTCTAATGAAACTACCTCAACTCCTACAAAAAATGGGGTTAAATTTTTGTTTTTGCCCCAAAATACTCTGTCAGTATTTTTAATCTCAATATACTTAAATTTTGTTTCTTCGTCTACGACTAACGGAATTGTTAATTTTGAGACCATATCCGCATTTGTTATATACTTATAGGATTGATACCATTTATTTGATTCAAAGTGACCAACTTACTGAGACTCTTTATCAAATTACTTCTTAATTATATTATTATAAAGTTAGCCTCTCCGAGCGGTATGTTATCGGATTTAGCATACAGTTTCATTTTGCTATTATATGTTTGTGCAAAGTCTAACCTGTCCGAAGCAGTTCAACGTATTTATAATATATGAGTTTGGATCAATTTTTACGTAATAAGTATTACTATATGTATAACATATGTAATACTGTTTATATCTTAACTAAATTTTTTCAAAATAATAACATAAGATCTTGCAAACATATCTTTAAAAATGAAGGTGAGTGTATTTATGATATTGATGGATAATTATTCTTGAATAAAATATTTAAGAAAAATAAATATTACTCCCTCCTTCCCAAATCGTTAGGAAGGTTTTGAATTTTTGGCTCAAAGTTTATAAACCTTGACCATGATTTTTTATTATCCGATAACAAATGATATAGTCATATGAGATCTTGTTAGATTGGTTTAAGTATATAATTTTAAAGTATCAATTTTTTATAATTTTACTTGTATAAAATTAAAACTATTTACATTTAAAATCGTATCTCGATGAATGTAAAAAAGTAAAGTAAAACTAGGGATGGAGAGAGTAGTATATTATTTTTTGCCTTTTACAATTTAAGAGAATATGTGGCTTCATATTATAATTTTTAATTGCCTATTTCCAACATTATAATAATAATATAGATGTAGATATATTATGATACATAAAATAAAATATTGTGAAGGTGGAGATGCATGTTGGATGGCAACAAAAGAAGTTGGTTAAATTTTGTGAAGAGAAAGGGATCCATGTAACTGCGTGGGCACCGTTAGGTTCAAACGGCGCATTTTATGGCTCACCTGGTGTTATGCAAAGCTCCGTTCTAAAATCAATTGCTTCAACTAAACACAAGACTGTGGCCCAGGTTCGCCTTTAATCCATTCTAGTCCTTTTTATCAATTTAATTGTCATAATTGGTCCATTCTTTTCTTTAACTACCTCAAATTCTATTTGTTTTATTTTAAATGATTAATTTTATATAAATTATTATATTTTTCCCACAGCGTGATATATATAATAACTCCAATATTGTGTAATATGACCTACTTATCTCGTTTAAGAATGAACCTTTTTCACATAGCTGTAGATACACCTTTGCATAACCCTAGTATTAGAGCATTTTCCAACACGGATGCAAATAGGCACACTTTTATCCTTTCTCCCAACTATTCTCCACCAGCTAGCCACCATACTCCCTCCCCACCGTCCTCGGACCACTCTACTGGCTATTCAGCAGCTAGAAGATCCTCCTCATCTGCTCAACTACCTTCTCAGAGTACTGCCAGTTCCTCCTCTGAATCCTCCCCTATGGATTCTGAACCTGAACACCCTAGTATGATGCAAAACCACTTAGCCCTTGTCCCTTACATACCTCCATCAATTCCTCAGCCCTCCATCAATTCCTCTCCTGATTCGGCACCCGCAGAAGATCCAAATTTCATACTCATTAATGAACAAGAGCCTGAATCTTCTCAGGACTCTATTTCATTATATGCGGATCCAAATAGCCCCATCACTCCACTGGACCTGGGTCAACCTTTGCCTTTAGCCATTCTGCCACCTGATGCGCAGTTGGAGTCCTCTGAAGAGCTCAGTAGTGAGGAATCCTCCGACCAATCTCATGATTCTAACACCACTATAGCCACAGATATGGGTGAACTCACACGTCAAGAACTTTTGGACTGGCTTGGTACGGATCGTGCCCAGTGGGTAGATGAAATGGTTACTCTAGCAGCCCTCCACAACCTAAGTCTTCAGGAAATAATAGATCTACATCTGGATAGGGCATTGCATGAGTTACCAGGGAACAATCAGCAACAGATGATGGATCAATTACCATTGCATAATCTCACCAATGTCATAAGAATGGATTATCACTCGGAATGGACTGCCCTAAAACAACAGCTTGGACAATTGCACATACTTCAGGCCGATGCTATTGATGACTACATGAGGGAAGCGGGTACACCTTTTGCCGCATATGATTCAGCTTTTTGGGTTTCCCTCACTGGACTTACGGATTCGACATCATCTATCGTAAGCAGCATTCCTAGTTCAGCTTCGGCACAAAGTCTAACTGCTCTGACCCAACAAATGGCTGCTATTTCCATCGTCACAAGTGATCTTCAGCAGTGTACACTTAATATCCATCAGCATATACCTGAGACAGCTATGACAAATCACCTTTCTCTTACCCTAGAAACACAGGCTGCCAACTCTGCCCTTATCAACATCCAAACATCTCACACACTAAATGATCTCCAGCAGCTCATACTCCAAAATAAGCCTTTAACTTTCATGTATCCTGAACCCGTCCTCCATGAAGGTGTTTCGACTCCTTCTATGCCCTCACCCGAGCCTATAACTACCAATATGTCCACATGGGAATTAGGTGAAAGTTCAAATGCTATACATGCTGGGTCAAAGAGGAAGGCTATGGATGATACTCCCACTCTTCGAGCACCTCCAGAAGCACAGCCCTACAAAAGAGCAAAGATGCGGAAATTTCAAAGATCCCCTCCTACCAGGGTACACACTCTTGAGGAGCTTTTAGCTCCTTCCAAAAAAGGTATGCACTCCAATCCCTTGATTAATGCCGTACATCCTTGCCATCATCATATCACTTTATTTTGTAATCATATGCTAGATCCGGATATAGAATACTCTTTAATTATACATAATTTCCAGCTGAGGGTTTTGGTGGTTGTCTCTCAACAACCCCACTCTCCTCCTTAATCTCTTAAGTTGGAACTGTCGTGGAATTCGATCCTCTACGACAGTTAAGTTATTAACTTCCTTTACTAACTCATACAAGCCTGATATTTGCTTTATTATGGAGACCATGGCATCCAAACACATAGTAGATTCCTTGCTAACAAAACTGCATTATACTCACTCGTATGGAATAGATTCTTGTGGGAAAAGTGGGGGTATTTGGATAGGATTTAATTCTAATGTTAAACACTCTTTGCTGGTTAATTCACAAAATATGTTCTTAATTTCTATTCACACGGAATCACTAGAGCCCTGGTTTCTTGCACTCATTTATGGTCATCCTAATCCTAAACATCGACAATGGACGTGGTCTGATATCTTTAATTCTTTAAATCCTTACTCTGACAAACCCCTGATTCTCTTAGGAGATTTTAATCAAATACTTTACCCTTCGGATAAATACCCTAAACCACAATCTTTTATCTCGGGTAACTCTTATCTTTTTAACTTACTTCATGCCCTAAAATTGAGTGAAATTAAACAAATAGGTAACAAATTTTCCTGGTCAGGAAAACGTAACAATGTTATGATTTATGAAAAACTAGATCGATGTTTCCTTAATAATCGATGGAGTGCCCTTTTCCCTAATGCTTTTTCTAAGTTATTGCCTATTCAAGGGTCGGACCATGGACCTCTTCTTGTTTATACAAAAACTATTTTATATAAAACTAATAACTCTTTCAAGCTTGAAAAATTTCTTACTAAATTCCACGATTTTCATCTTTTGCTCCAACAGTCTTTAAATGCTCCTTTTACTAATTGTTCGCCTTCTTACAGTTTATACCACAAACTTAAAATTTTTAAATCAAAACTTAAGCTTTGGAATTCCACTCGTTTTGGTAACATTCATTCTCAAATTAAAAATTTGCAAGCTCTTCTAGCAAAATATCAAAACTGCCCACAAATTACCAACCATAGTTCATTAGAATTGCATCTTAGATCTCAACTACATGATATACTTCTATGTGAACAAATATATTGGCATCAAAGAACTCACCTTAACTGGTTAGAAAATGGTGACATTAACTCTCATTTCTATCATGCTTACGTTAACCATAGATCTAAGACTAACACTATTTTAGAATTAACTGATGAACATAACAATCTAATCACGGACGAACTTGCATTACAAAATCACTGTAAAACCTTCTTCTATTCTCTTTATAACCCTTGCCCCAATAATAATTTCGACTATGATGCTGATCGCGACAATCCAATTAACTTGATTACCACTTCTCTAACGAAAAATCAAAAACATACCCTCTCACTTCCTTTTGCTGCCGATGAAATTAAAACCGCGTTATTCCAAATGCATCCTAATAAATCTCCGGGACCGGATGGTTTTAATGCGGAATTCTTTCAGGAAAATTGGCATACTCTGGGGCCACATATTTTAGCCTCATCACTTGATTGTCTTAATAATGGAAATTTTTTATCAGAATTAAATACTACTTTTATCACTCTTCTCCCCAAAAAATCTAACCCTAAAAGCATTAAAGATTTTCGCCCCATTAGTTTATGCAACGTTTTGTATAAATTAATTACTAAAGTTTTAGTTAACAGATTAAAACCATTTCTTTCATCTCTTGTTTCACAACATCAAAATGGCTTTATCTTTGGTCGGTCCATTCGGGAAAATATTGTTTTAGCTCAAGAAGTAACAAATCAAATTCGCATCTCAAAATCCAAAAAATTTGGTCTTGCTGCAGTAAAAATCGATATGAGTAAAGCTTTCGATAGAATCTCTTGGTCTTTTCTTTTGCAAACTTTACACAAATTAAACTTTCCCCAAAATTGGATCACACTCATAACTAAATTATTGACTACTATTCAATATTCAGTCATAGTTAATGGTCATGTTACTTCTCCTTTCTCCCCAACAAGTGGACTCCGTCAAGGAGATCCACTCTCCCCCATCCTCTTTTCCCTATGTACAGAGGCACTTTCAGCTGCCTTATTACACTCACAACACCAAAACCTACTCACTGGTATCAAAATATCAAGAAATGGTCCCCAAATTTCCCATCTCCTTTTTGCCGATGATAGTTTTTTCTTCCTCAAACTAACTAAGAAAACCATCACCAACTTTTCTGCTATTCTCCGCGCCTACTGTCATTTCTCTGGTCAGCAAATAAACATGGAAAAGTCTAGTATAGTTTTTAGCCCTCATACCTCCCCAGCACAAAAGTTAAAGACCCTCTCCTTCTTGCCATTTTTAGAATCAACCTTTTTTGGAAAATATCTTGGCATATCCTTAGATATCCACACCCAAAAATCACAAATCTTTGAAAGTTACATATCCCAAATCCGCTCTGCTATTACGGCCTGGACCTCAAAATTTCTTAACCAAGCAGGAAGAATTACTCTTATACAATCCATCCTCACCAGCATACTCATATATCCAATGTCCATATACTCTTTTCCAATACATATCATCACAAAGATCGAATCCCTCTTTGCCAATTTCCTTTGGAATCAACATATGCTCCCTAAGCTACATTGGATTAGCTGGAATTTTCTTAAGACTCCAAAAATCTTAGGAGGGCTAGGTTTTAAAGATCTTCGCAACTTCAACACTGCTCTCTTAGCTAAAACATGCCTATCCATACTTAGTAAGCCACATTCCCTAGCCTATAACATACTTAAACCTAAATATTTTCTCATCACAAAACTTCCCTATCCTATTAACAAACCAACAACTTCATATTCCTGGAAAAGTCTAGTATCAAGCCTTCAGCTGCTCAAACCTCATATTAAACCTACAACCACAAACATTCACCTAATCAATGTCTGGCAGGATAATTGGCTTCGTCTTCCACAGACCTTTTCCACCAAACAATACCACATACCTGGCACTTCTCTCAACTTTGTTTCAGACTTCCTCAGTCATGACTATATATGGAATAAAGCCCTACTTCAAGCTACCTTTCCCATGGTTCTAGCAACACACATCATGCAACAACCCATTCACAATGACAGTCAAGACATCCTTTTTGATTTTGCCAAAACTCACTCACTTCCTTCTACCAAACACATTTATTTGCAATTAAGGCGGACATCTTCTCCCATTCCTAAACCGCCCAAGTCCTTATCCCGCATCCCTCTACACACATGGAAACATTTATGGAAAATGAAAATCCCTCACAAAATTCAACTCTTCACATGGAAACTTCTTCACAATAGACTGCCTACCACACCCAATATAGCATTACGAACCAAGAAACATATCAATACTGTTTGTGTTATGTGTGGATGTAACCAAGAGGTGATAGATCACCTCTTCCGTTTATGTCCGAAACTGACACAATTTTGGTCCTCTTTTCACTCCTTCAGCTTTCATCTCCCTTCTACAAACCTCACAAGTATCCTAGTTCGAGCTATTAGGAAAGCCTCCGCCAAATATGCTTTAACCAATACCCCAACCATTATGCTCCTTTGTAACATTTGGAGTATATGGTTATATCGCAATCATCTCATACATTCCCACAACTATTTTCAACTCTCACAACTTCTAGCATTAAGAAACTCAATCCTTAAACAATGGAGAAACATTAGTCATATTAATCAGAAAACTATGACTTCTCGACCCACATCACATCTACACCAAATATCCTATGCTCACATAACCTTTCCAAAATCTAACTCCTATACAATCTTTTTTGACACCAAATATTATCCCACACTACATATACAAATCCGTGGCTTCTACAATAACAATGAATTAACCTTTCAGAATTCGATTCAGATAGACCATCTCTCCTCCACGGATCACATTCACTACCCCCAATATATACTACAAGCCATCATATTTAGTTTGTATCTTACCTCATATACAACCCCCCATAGCAATCAAATTTATCCTATATATCTTGTGTTTGATCTGTTACTTTCTCAGGTGCTCGTTAGAAAGATGCTTCACATATTTCTAACCATGGAATGGAGCACAATTTTGAAGTCCTACTTGCAACAACCTACGGATATATATATTAGGATATCATCTTTTGTAATTCCGGGTGCACTCCAGAATGCATCCTCGGAAATTAGGTCTAATTTTCGCACCTAGTATAAGACCTAATGGTTAGACTTAGTATGGTTTGCAAGCTTGTTTCAATTTCAATATGTACTTTTGTAAACTAACACTGCACCACATGTTCCCCTTTTGAATGTTAATATATTGTGAATTATCAAAAAAAATATATAATATATATAAATATTATATATATATGATTATGTTCTATATATATAATATTTACTCTGTAAATTCATTGAAAATTTAAAATTTTAATCGGTGACTTAATAGAGTCATTGGTGTATTAGACTCGTGCTTTCATAACTGTCTAAAAGTTAAAGTTAGATATCTTGAATGTGTTATCTGTAATACTTTTCAATCTTTATATTCATTAGTTGTAATTCTACTCTCAACATTAATTAGTTGTAGGATTTTTCTTAAAGATTTTATTGAAATCTTTAAATTTTTATTTATTTATCATCTAATTTATGAAAAAGGTTGCTTTGAGGTGGATATATGAGAAGGGAGCCAGTGTGATTCCGAAAAGCTTTAACAAGGAAAGAATGAAGCAGAATCTTGAAATATTTAATTGGGAATTAAGAGAGGAAGAAATTGACCAAATTAATCAAATAATCCCTCAAAAAAGGGGGTTTTTGGTAGCAGATACATTTGTTCATCCAGAAGGACAATACAAGTCAGTTGAGGAGTTTTGGGATGAGGACTAACATATGTTTCCCATCTTAAAAACTGAGGAACATCATTGATAGATTTCCACTATTACGACCAAAACAATTGAGGAGTTCTATGATTTAAGTCAGTTGAGGATTTTTATGATTAAGTTTTACATGATTTTGTGATGGATAAAAAAATTTGTTAAAAAAAATATGTGCATGGTAAGATTACTAGATAATTATTTACAAATCGTTGTGTAATGCGATTTAATTCATCTTAGTAAAGCTTAAATATGATGTGAAAAATAATATAACCATTTTACAAAGTTATTTATAAAAAATGAAGCTAAATGTATTTGATGATGTTGATGGTAACTACTAACTACTGTATAAACTATTCATAAAAATTACTCCCTTCGTCCCTAAAAGATAGTCATATTTTGATTTTTGTTAGTCAACACAACACAATTTAAAATATAAATATCTATTATTCTATATGCGAAAAAATTATAAAAAGTTGATATTTCAAAAATATATATTGAGACGAGACGAATCTAACGAGGTCCCACAAGACTATATTATTTCTTATCGTTTAATGAGAATTCATGATCAAATTTTATAATATTTGACCAACAAAAGTCAAAATGTGACAATATTTTAGGAACGGAGGAAATATATTATTTTTCCTCATATAATTAAGGAGATCATGAAACTTCACATCCTCCCTTCCCACATATAAGCTAGTCTTGTACCTGTATCATAGTATTCCTCTCGATCTATCTAGTTCCAGGCCAATTTGCAATAATTATTGAAATGATTGTAGATAATATGCACAATTTATATTTTCATGTCTACAACCATGATATCTGCATAAATTATACCTGGTATGTGCCAAAATGAGCACTTTAATTTAGTCCATTTCTTAAAGGAGACGTTAAATTTTGATGAAAAAAGCGAATGCAACACAATTTTAGGCGAAAGTGAAATTTCAAAATGTAATATTTAAATGATATTGGCCTACAATGTGCACTTTAATCCCTAAATAAAATTTGCTAATGTTCACTTTAGTCATTTTTATCAAAATTTAATGTTCCGTCAAGCATGGACTAAAGTACATATTTCTCACCAATAGTAAGGATCATTTGCACACACTTTTTACACTTACAATAAAAACTCTATAAATTATTAACGTTGGAGACTAGTAAATTTCAAAAAAAATTAAAGAGTTTTTAATTTAACGTTGGAGACTAGTAGTTTACTAGACAATTATAGTACTCCCTCCATCCCATTTCTAATTCCCCTTGACTTTTCTCGGTTTCTAAGACACAATTTAATATAAATATATTTTATTTAACAAGCGTAAAAATTATAATAAGTAGATATTTCAGAAATATACATTGGAACGCATCTAATAATATTTCATATAAATATATTATTTCTTAACGATTAATGAGAATTCATGGTCGAAATTTTTCAAAATTTAACTCCCAAAATAGAAATAGAAATTAGAAAATAAGATGGAGGGAGTACATATTTTCATGGTATCCAATTGACTTTTGTAGATGATCATACAAATTTCCAAAGTTTCTTGATTAGCATACAAATATGACTTGTAGTAATTGGTGGATGGATAACTAAAATATCTTGCGAGTTTGAAAACGTCCTCGACTTCATCTATAATGGTCGGCCGGCCGAATCTTATTCAACCCAGTGATTTTACACTAAAGACTAGTATTAATTTATGATAATAGCGTTAATTTCAATGGAGTATATTCCAATCTTATAAATATTATTAATTTAATATAAATACGTTCATATTATAAAGGTAATATTCTTCTGTTTTAAACAAAACTTTATAATAACCTTCCTTTCTTTCTTACTATTAATACTTACACAAACAAAACAAAACGTAATTATTGAGAAAAATGGCTCAAGTACAAGTTCCAAATGTGTTGTTAAATTCAGGCCATAAAATGCCTATGATTGGGTTTGGAACTTCATGTGTTCCCCTTCCATCTAAAGATGAGTTGATCTCTACATTTCTTGATGCCATTCAAGTTGGGTATCGTCATTTTGACACGGCCAAACTTTATAGTACTGAAGAGGCGTTAGGAGAGGCAATCACGGTGGCACTTCATCGTGGCTTGATTAAAAGCCGCGATGAAGTCTTCATCACCACAAAACTGTGGTGCACCGATGCACATCCTGACCTCGTCTTACCGGCTCTTCAGGACTCTCTAAGGTAACTAACTAGTTCTTTTTCTTTCTTATAATTTATTATGGAATATTTCGAACTTGTTCCATTTTTCGTGACTATATAATAGGACAATAACTTTCTACTTATCGGACTATTTTCGTTGCTCTGTATTTTGTAGGAGGCTAGATATGAGTTATGTGGATCTTTATTTGATTCATATGCCAGTAAGGTTGAAGCCTGAGGCTGATATTTTCAAGGGCTTCCCAAAGAGCGATGTTCTCACATTTGACATAAAGGGAACATGGAAGGCTATGGAATCTTGTTGTAAATTAGGCTTAGCCAAGTCAATTGGTGTGAGCAATTTCGGTTGGAAAAAACTTTCCCAAATATATGAAATTGCTACCATACCCCCATCCGTCAACCAGGTAAATTACAATTTCACCCGAAAGATCTATAGTAATAACTCCTTGAATTAGCTATCGAAGCCGTATGAGACCATAGGTCATATGATCCTTGAAAGTGGCATAGTTATAGCAATATGGTCTCTGAAAATGACAAATGTCACAATATGATAAATTACATCTTCACCCGAAAGATCTATAGTAATAACTCCTTGAATTAGCTATCGAAGCCGTAAGAGACCATAGGGTCAGATTATCCTTGAAAGTGACATAGTTATAGCAATATGGTCTTCGAAAATGATAAATATCACAGTATATATGGTCCTTGAAATAATAAGGATGAATATGTAACATTTGTCACTTTCAGGGATTATACTGTAATACTTATGCCACTTTCGGGTACTAATCTATATCAATATAACTATATGAGAATTGACGTATGTGACACTATTTCATTGATTTATATAACAAAAATGTTGTGAAGATGGAGATGCATGTTGCATGGCAACAAAAGAAGTTGGTTGATTTTTGTAAAGAAAAAGGAATCCATGTAACAGCGTGGGCACCATTAGGAGCAAACGGCACAGCATATGGTTCAGCTGGTGTTATGCAAAGCTCTGTTCTTAAATCAATTGCTTCAACCAAACACAAGACTGTGGCCCAGGTTGCCCTTTAGTCCATTCTAGTCTTTTTCTTTTACCAATTTAATTGTCATAACTAATTAAAGTTTTATTTGTTTTATTTTGAAAAATCAACAATTCTAAAAGATATTAAAGTTTTCGTCACAATCGGATATAATAACTGGGATAACTTGTGTATAATTTAATCTCTTATCCTACTTAGGCATTAACCTTTTCATATGTATTTCACTATGTTAATATCGATATCGTATTTTTACTATAAAACGAAAAAATATATGAGTTTTAACGATGAAGGCGGACTTGGCCTGGCACGGTGTGGACTTAACCACATGACCCGGGCCAAGTCCCTCAATTTTTAAATACCAAATATTTACTCTTCGATTTTGTTGAAATTTTAATTTTACTTTTTATTTAATCCATGAAAAAGGTTGCTTTGAGGTGGATACATGAACAAGGAGCCACAGTTATTCCAAAGAGCTTTAACAAGGAGAGAATGAAGCAGAACCTTCAAATATTTAATTGGGAATTAAGAGAGGAAGAATTGGCTAAAATTCATGAAATTCCTCAAAAAAGTGGGTTCTCAATAGCAGATATGTTTATTGATCCAGATGGACAATACAAGTCACTTGAGGAGTTTTGGGATGAGGACTGACATATGTTTCCCATTGCAATATTTGAGGAGCATTTTATGAAGCATTTGTAGATTTCACCATTAATTCTAGATGAATTAATTGAGAATTCCAAAGATTTGAGTTTAACAAGAATTTAGGCGTTTTTTATGTTGATTTTGAGAGCAAATTGCTGAAATGGTCCTCAAAAGTGGGTTCAGGTTGTCTTTTGGTCCTCTAAAGTACAAAAATTACAACTCGGTCCACGATATTGACCAACAGTTGCAGATTGGTCCAAAATTTAATCAAAGCGTTAAATCTTAACACTTATAATTATTTGAAAACTTCAACAGACACTCATAAACACCAAAAAAAATACCAGAATCATCATTGCATACATACATATATAACACTTACAAAGACCGATATACATTAGGCATGATTTTATTAACTATTGTTTATTTATTATGCAGTTATGGTTAAGGTGAAGTTGAACAATAGGGTAAAAGTTGATTGTCTCAATGAGGTCCGTGGCTACCTTAGTCCTAGAATCATAGACAAATGCTGAAGGACTACAAGTTAGTGAAATTGTTGTATAAATTGGAAAGGTTGCATATAAAAATACCAACATTACATTGGTTGGTGACAAGGGGTGATGTGTCCTCAACAGACGGTAGACCTATAAATCAACGACTTTATTGTGTGATGAACAAGTGGTTTATGTTGCTTTTGTTAGTCTTCCATTATTTACTTATTTTATGACAAATTATGTTCGGATTTGTGGATGAGTGTTCGAATTATGATTAATTTCAGCTTCTTTGGTGTTTATTCAGTTTGGTGTTCGAATATATGAAGTCTATATATTTTCAGAATAGTCGAAGTATTTCGGTTTATTTTGGTGTAAATCGTTGTATTTCGGTGTATGCACAATCAAATGTTTGAAGCAAAAAAAATAACACAAATGAACACTTCTAAACACTAAAAAGCACTTGAGAACACTAAGAAAATACCACAATATATTGGAAACAATCAGATTTATATTATATTATAAAACACTAAAAAAAACACCACAAAACACTTGTTGGTGTCGACGACGGATGAGGCGCTTAGAGGAGGAGGAGATGGCGGCTGGAGAAGGGTGATGAGGTGTTGGATATGGTTTTTGGAGAGGGAGAGAATCAAGGAAGATGAGACTTGTTTTAGTTATATTGAGTTTTTAAATTTAGGAAAAGAAAAAATCAAATAAATTAAAGAAGTATATTTTAGTAATTTTAAGGAAAGAGTGGTTATTTAGGCAAATAAAAAATAGAAGTGATTATTTTGAATGAGTGGTTTTTGAACTCAATGCATTATTAGTTGTTTGAATGAGTACGAATTAATCAAAATATTAATTTACTTAATACTAATTAATTAGTTTGCAGCTAATAGCATGCACGAATCTTTAGTTATTATTTATGTTGATTGAAACTGAACATTTTTTATTTACTAGTCAATTCTCTGTGCCTGTGCCTATAAAATTCGTGCAGCCTTTCGACATTATCCCCAACTTGAGACGAAGGCTTTTGTCGCTGGGATTAGGCATCGTCCATTTCGTCTCGTCGAATGCGGTTAAGTCGACTCCTCATATCTCGGTTCGCCTCTCGAGGAGGCAGCGTTGGGGCGGAAGCTCTTTGTTATCGCTCGTCGAGACGGGGAGGTCTCGATCCGCCAGCTTGTTTGGAAGGGGAAATTCTTAGAGCCATTGACCTGAAAGTGTGGTCGGGATTCGACCACAAACACTCCGACGATCAAGTCAGTCAATGGTGTTTGAGAGAGTATTTTAGGCAAGAAATATCACATACCTAATATGGAGAATGAGACTGCTGTTTATAAAAATTTTCCATACGTAATCCCTATATTAATGAGGGACACGTGTCACGCTCTAAGTGGCGCTAAAAAATGATCTAGGATGCCGGGCCCTTATGCGGATCGAATCCAATAATAGTAGGCCTGATTTGAATCTATCCTTTATTTAATAATGTAGGTCCATATCAATTTTAATACTTAACAATCTGTTTTGGACAGATGAAATAGTTGTTTGTGATAATAATGTGTCAATTATTAAATGATTATTTAAATCAAATTTTGGCACTTTAATATCAATAATGAAAGGGACAACAAAAAGCACACTTCACGTTGTTTGTATATATGTCAAATGCGAGTCTATAATTTTGAATATAATAATATATTTAGTCAATAACACTGTTAAGTAAAAACGAAACCTACATATACTACAAAATCATAACTTTAATACATATAAAAATGAATTAATTGGTATCTCATAAATAATAATTAAGCATAATAATTTGGGGAGGGAAATAGATAACTTATTTAATCAAATCATACTCATCATTATATGTTACATACAAAAAAAACATAAAAGTATCTCTCACAAATCGGGATCATTGTCAATTTGGTTCCGAAATAAAGTTATATTTAAGTCTCATATTGTTATACTTTTTGCAAATTAGTCCATGAAAATGGCAAGTTCTACAGTATAATTTCCCAAAATGACAAATGCTACACTATTTCGGATTACACTTGTTTTATTTTCTAAAATTAATCTGTAATCATAAACATCTGAGACTAACATATAACTTTGATGGATAACGAGATCAAATTCACAATAAACTCCTCAAATATCCTAATTTTATTTGTGTTCATAGGTGCGCTTGTAATAAGTTCATCAATAATTCCAGAACAGGTTCAAATAAACAAGAAGGTTGAATGTATTATTCCCTTTAAAAAACTAATTGTATTTTTCACATGTCGACTGAGGTAAATTTTAGATATTCAATTAATATTTAATTATGCTAGTAAAAAATAAAAAATTAATATTATGAAAGTTCGTTAAAAGATGAATCTTACATATAAATTTTGTTTTTTTTAGAATAAGTAAAATAATTAATTGATAGTCAAAGTTCAATTTTTAAAAATATCGAACTATAATTATTTTAAATCGGAGATACTAATTAATAGGCTTGTTTTTCCTAAGAAATTTATTATGGTTGTCAATTGTCATGCAAAAATAATGGAACCTGTGGTAAGCATATCTACTTATGTTCCTTTCATAATACTGCTATTATGATGAACTCTTTCCTATTTTCTTATTTCTCTTTTTACTTTTTTTGGAATCAAAATTTTAAAACCTTTATAATGAATTCTAAATGCTCGAGTTGATAATAATAATATAATTGTATTGAACTTTATTAGATCTGTTTCATTACATATTTGTGGACTACCAATAACTATAATTTTTACGTGTATATATATAATTGAATATATATATGTAAGTTTTAAGAGGTAATTGCTGAAATGGTCTCAGTAAGTGGGTGATCGTTGCAGTTTGGTCCCAATAAGTGGGACCGATGCGCAAATGGTCCCTGAAAGTGTGTAGCGGGTGCGCATTTGGTCTCTCATATATATACAAGTTCCGACAATGATTATTCAAATGCGCACCCGCTACACACTTTTAGGGACTATTTGCGCATCAGTCCCACTTACTGGGACCAAACTGCAACGGTCATCCATTTACTGGGACCATTTCATCAATTACCTCTAAGTTTTAAAGTATGTGTCGGTGACCGTGAAAACTCAAATGAGAATAAGAAAATAAAAAATAGCTAGGGAGTAGGAAGTATAAACCAAAACAAACCATAGTTATATATAGAGACTCAGCAAATTTGAAGTAACATACATACCTACGCTTAGGAAGATATATAAGTTAAGCATGGCTCACCAAGTGGAAATTCCCTCAGTGTTGCTAAATTCAGGTCACAAAAAGCCCATGATAGGCCTTGGAACTGCATGTTTTCCCCTTCCATCAAAAGACGAGTTGATCTCCACCTTTCTTGATGCCATTGAAGCTGGATATCGTCATTTCGACACAGCCAAACCTTATGGAAACGAAGATGTTATTGGCGAGGCAATTCGTGTGGCTCTTGATCGCGGTTTGATACAGAGCCGCGATCAAGTTTTCATCAGCACTAAACTATGGTGCACTGATGCGCATCCTGATCTTGTCTTGCCCGCTCTTCAGGACTCAATAAAGTAAGTAATTACTTGTCTTTTTCTTTAAATTATTGTCTACTGGAGAGAAAGTAATCGGCTTCTAGCACAACCTAATTATTATTGATTTGTAGGAGGCTTGGTACGAGTTATGTGGACCTTTATTTGATTCATTGGCCAGTAAGATTGAAGCCTGATACAGATATTTTCAAGCCCTTCCCGAAAAGTGATGTGATAACATTTGACATAAAAGGAACATGGAAGGCCATGGAATATTGTCACCAATTAGGCTTAGCAAAATCAATTGGCGTTAGCAACTATAGTACAAAAAAATTGTCACAACTACTTCAAATGGCCACCATACCACCATCAGTCAACCAGGTATATATTCCCTTAGCTTCATCACATATATATTAGAAGAAATTGGGTTAAATAGCACCATCAATGGTTAGAACACACATTTAGAATTTTTAGTAGAATAACACAAAAAGGGGGATGAAATGATTACTTTACCCCCCTTATAAACTTAGGGATTTTTAAACCTTTTTTTCGATTTTTTTTTCGACTTTTTCATTTCTTTTTTTTTCGATTTTTTTCTGTTTTCTTTTTCCTCTTTTTAGACTCTTTATCGATTTTCGGTTCCGATTTCTTTTAGATTTTTTCGGTTTTTTTGTTTGTTTGTTTTTTTATAGTAAAATTTTTTATTTTGGTAGTTGTTTCGCAAAAAAGTCCGAGTTTGATAATTTGTTTTGGAAAAATATTCGAATTTGGTAGTTATTTTGTCCAAAAGTTTCAGTTTTGTTAGTTATCTTGGCTAAAAGTTTCGATTTTGGAAAAAAAAATTCGATCTTGAGAAGAAAAAAGTTCGATTTTGCCAACCATTTTTGTCAAAACCGAAACTTTTAGCTAAAACAACTATTAAAATCAAACTTTTTTTTACTATAAAAAGAAATAGAAAAGAATTCAAAAAAAAAGCCAAAATATATATATAAAAAAATTTGAAACATAATTATCTTTTATTCTACATCCGAAAAATTATTATAAGTTGATATTTCAAAAATATATATATCCAGACAAATTTAACAAGATCCCACATGACTATCATTCCTTATCGTTTAATAAGAATTCTTGATCAAACTTTTGAAAATTTGACCACCAAAAGTCAAAATGTACCAATCTTTTAGGGACGAAGGGAGTAATAATTTCTAGCATTCATGATAAAAAGTTGGCCTAAATTGGAAATACCACATAACCATTGTAAAAAGACAAAAATACCCCTCCAATTTCTTCTTTTCCAAATCTCCATCCTTCCCACCACCACTCCCTCTGCCCATTTCAACCATTACAACAACTTTTTTACTTGCAAGATACAAACAAAGAGTAACAGCTTTAAATTAGCAGCAAGGGTAGACATTTGAAGCTCACATATAGGGGGCGGGGGGTTGCAATCATTGGGACTGGGTGTGGGGGTTGGAGATCGAGCTTGCGTTGTGGATCGCAAGGTGAGGTTAGGCGATGCGATTGCAGATCAGGCTGGGGCTATGTGTAGGGCTGGCCAGGTGGGGGGTGGGGTGTGGATGGCGTGGGCTATGGTTGGGGCTAGAAGTGGTGTGATGCAAACCATGTTGCGGCTGCGGGTGGGGTAGTGGTTGAAAGAGTAGGGGTGGAGATTTTTGCAAGAAGAAAGGAAGAGATAATTTTGTCTTTTTGCACGAGAAAAATGTTATTTAGAGCATCCATATTAGTCCCTTCAAAAGCTTTATTATTTCAATAGGCAACACTATACACACAGACATGAGAATAGTGAATACAGTAATTGTAAATGACTATTTTGCCCGTCACAAAACTTTCTCACCCACTATATGTTCAAATAGGGAGGACAAAATAATAATTTCCAGCTATAGAAAATGCGTGTGTATAACAGATCAGCAATAATAGGGAGGAAATGACTAAAAATTACTAAAATTGTGCATTTCCAAATTCCCCCATTAGCCCACATTAAAATTGGAGAATGAAACTTGACAAAGTGTGAGTGCTCTTACGCCAATATTATATCATAAGTCTTAGAAATTGATGTTTTTGGTCAAATGATTCCGTTTGGCCAAATTGAATGTTGTTGTGTAGGTGGAGATGAGTGTTACATGGCAACAAAAGGAGTTGATTGATTTCTGTAAAGAGAAAAGCATCCATGTTACGGCATGGTCTCCGTTAGGATCAAACAATACATTCTATGGTTCAGCTGGTGTTATAGAGAGCCCTGTTCTCAAATCAATTGCGGCAACCAAACAAAAGACTGTGGCTCAGGTTGCCCTTCAACCCTTTTCCCAATTCAGTTGTCACATTTGATTTCTTCTCTTTTACCTCGGTGATGATTGGAACCCCGAGGTTTCGGTTAGAGGTGAAACGTTTTACTACTATGTTCTGCTTCTTCTCTTCGATAGAAAATCTAACTTAAAATATTGGTAATATAAGGTTGCGTTGAGGTGGATACATGAGCAAGGAGTGACCTGTATTCCAAAGAGCTTTAACAAGGGGAGAATGAAGGAGAACCTTCAGATCTTAGACTGGGAACTTACTGAGGAAGAAATAACTCAGATTTATCAAATCCCTCAGAAAAGAGGCTTTGCGATGGATATGTTCATTAATCCAGATGGACAATACAAGACTCTAGCGGAGTTATGGGATGAGGAGTAGTAATAATTGTCGCCCTTTAAATAAAATATTTTGCCTGTCTTAATAAGATGTGCGATACAATCGTACATGCTATATCTGGTGTGCTTATAAGTGATTTTCGTATCTTTTGAGGCCTAAACCTCGAAATCATATCTATATTATGTTGTGTAATAAATAAACAATATTGTGCTCAATATAGAACAATATTTCATGTTAAAGAATTCGTAATGAATTTCCTATGTTTCCCACTGAAGTTCCATTTGCATGCACTGAATTATTGCATGATATATATTTTTTCATGCTTTATTAATAGAACTCAAGTGACATAAACTTATGATTTAGTTGCAAAATTCTCAAAACCAAATCCGTTTCCCAAAATAATCTAATCAATTATTAACTACTCGGAAACTCTTTTATTCTTGATATTCAAAATTGTAAAAAAAAAATTGATTTTTTTTATTAAATGTGAAAAAAGAAGTTCCTCGAAGTTGTTACGCAAATTTATGCTGATTTTATAGTTGTAATTCCTCGATTTTAGAGACTAATTTGTAGAGTGAGGATTTTTTGGGAGAGTGATTTAAGTGAGTGAGTGATTTTGGAGTTGTGTCTTTTATTGATGAGAAGAGTGAGGCTTGGGTTGGGGGTTGGTTTGTAATTGATTAGTTCTTTAAGGACTAAAGGTGTAATTATTATATTAGGAGAATTCTTTTCTGTTTTTTGTAAATTAGCGATAAGGTGAGTTTCGAACCCATGACCTTTTTAGTCACTAGCAAGAGGCTTTTCCACTAGCTCGATTAACTAAAAAAGTTAGGAAAAAAATTCTTAGGGGATTGTAACCAATCCGATTTTATCAAATTATACATATTCATCATTATCTTTTGTAAGGGAAGTATATATCACTAACTCACACTAACTCACTATTCATGGAATGCTCTCTAGATAGAATGGGTTGACATAGTGACTTTTGTTCAATTTCGGGGATTAATTTATTCTCTTCGTCCCTAAAAGATTGTCATATTTTGACTTTTGTTGGTCAAATATAACAAAATTTGATCATGAATTCTCATTAAATGATAAGAAATAATATAGTCTTGTTGTACCTTGTTAGATTCGTCTCAATATATATTTTTGAAATATCAACTTGTTATAATTTTTTCGCATGTAGAATAATAAATATTTATGTTTTAAATCGTGTTTTGTTGACCACCAAAAGTCAAAATGTGACAATCATTTAGGGATGGAGGGAGTATAACTTTTACTTTTTCGAAAATCAAATAGCAACCTAAATCGATTTTGATTGACCATCAATTTACTCAAGATTTTATCATGGTGGTCAGTGGTCACGCAAAAAATAATGGAAACTTCCGATAGCCACATATCTACTAACGTTCCTTTCATTATCCTACTATTAGCACTATATAAACCAACCAAACTATACAATTCAAAGCACCATACAATTCAAAGCACCATAAATATGAGTCAAGTGGAAATTCCCTCTGTGTTACTAAATTCAGGTCATAAAATGCCCATGAATTTAGGCCTGTAATCGAGCCGAATCGAGTCGAATAATAGCAAAGTTCGCGTCTGGTATTGCTTCAATTAAGCCTAGGTTCGATACGGTACTGTTCGACGGCACATTTAACACTAAGGTTCAGCTCGCGTTCAATTACAATTTTTGACCTTACTATTCAGTTCGATTTGGTCCTAATCGAGCCACACCGTTCGATACCTGCCAGGTTCGATCGTGAATAAAATGGACAATTTAGTAGCAAAAATACTATTACAGTCCCCAACAAAAAAGATGCACAATTTAGTAGCATAAATACTATTACAATCCCCAACTAAGTGATAGCACAATATAAGGCTCAGATTTCAGTTACAAATTTTCATCAACCAAAAGTGCGATACGCCATGGCTGCAAAGTAATTGCCCCGCCAAGTTACGTATCGAGTCATTTGGTATATGATTGTTTAACCTACTTTCATCATCACCTTAACACAAAAACAGTAGCCAACAGCCAACAAAAGTTATTACATATAACAGTATCATTGTATGAAGCAGAAGATTGAATAGTTTAGAAGGCAGAATAGGCAGAAGATTGAATCGCCAACAAGCAAGTCACGTTTTTCGGGTCCGTTTGATCTTTTGTTTCTTTCTAGGTGGTGGGTTGACACTACTGCTACCAGGCTTCATCCGAGTAGGCATAGGAGTAACAGTACGAGTAGGAGCAGGATTCACAACTCCACTGGTCATGTTTGGATGCACAAAAGAAGCGGCAACATCTATCAATTGAATAAGAAAGTGTTAGAAAAAGAAAATATGCTTCAAAACAAATGAAACTTAACAATGAAAATTATACCAGTGGGTTGAGGAGGATCAACCATGTCAAACTCTTTCCAAAATTCCAACTCAATAGGATCATCATTGTCCTTGTAAAGAGAACAAAATAGATTAGTATAAGTGTTAACATTGAAAGAAAAAGAAAACAGAACAGTAATATATAAGTTACCACTTACCAGTTTAGGAGTTCTAATGCCATAGGCCTCCTTCATCCAATCCCCACCACATAGAAGGACCTCAACTGTGTCTCTTCTCATAGAGGCCCTCTTCTTATCAATAACCCTTCCACCAGCACTGAAGGTTGACTCAGAAGACACAGTTGTAATGGGAATAGACAATATGTCCTTTGCCATTTTGGACAGGATAACATACTTGTCCTCATTAACTTTCCACCAACCAAGTACATCAAAATTGGAAACATTAGGATGACATTCTTCCTCACAATACAATTCCCAATCAGTTTTTCTCCTACCATGAGATTTCATTCTAAGCATATATTGGTCATATCTTATGTTACCAAGTGAGGAAGATGGAGGTTGATGCAAAATAGACTGGAATGATGTAGCCCCTCTTTCATCATCATACATTGGAGCATACTCAGCATAAAGTTGATTGAATGAATTCTCAACAGTTTGAAGCCTAGACAGATACTCAACAGGATACATGGTCTCAAAAGCATATGAAAGCATGCTCTTTTTATATCTAGGGTCTAGGATTGAGCCAAAACACAAAAGCAAGTTACATTCATCCCAATATTTATCATACTTCAATCCCATTCTAACTGACATATCTTGCATATGCTTTGTACAATCAAAGGCCAACTGAGAATTCAACAATTCCTTAATTCTACACAACTCTAACAAAAACAGATTTGCAGTAGGATAGTTACTGCCACTAATCAGATTGATAACATCAAGGAAAACCCTAAGGAATTCACATACTTCAAATACTTGTTCCCATTCTATATTAGTTGGACAGAATCTTAGAAATGCATCATCATCTTCAGCATATTTAGCAAAGCATTTTCTGTAAGTATAAGCAATGTCAAGCATAACAAAAGTTGAGTTCCATCTTGTATTGTTATCTAACACCAACTTTTTTGGAGGCAAATGCAAATTAATTCTATGCTCATTAAAACAATTCAACCTGTTTTCAGACCCAAACAGATACTTAACCCCACTTCTAACATTTTCAGTCACATTTTCTATCTCCTTTAAACCATCCTTAACCAAAAGATTTATAATGTGAGCACAACATCTAACATGGAAGAGTTTACCATTCAAAACAAGATTACAGATTAAGTTATAATCTTTTCTTAATATGTCAATGCACACATCATTTGCAGTAGCATTATCAACAGTAACAGATGCAATTTTATCAGCAATACCATAAGAATTAGTCACTCTATGTACCTCCTTAGCAAGTGAAACCCCATTATGTGGTGGAGGTACATTAACAAAAGATAAAACTCTTTTCTGTAATTCCCAATTACTATCAATGTAATGACAAGTAATAACCATGTATCCTATTCTTTGAACCCCAGACCACCAACAATCAGTAGTAAGACCAACCCTAGAAACCTTACTCAACAAATTCACTACTTTTTCCCTCTCTTTAGCATAAACAGCAAAGCACTCTTTCCTAACAACATGCCTACTTATTTTTTTATAGTAGGGAGTATAAGCCTTTAAGAACTCATTAAAAACCTTGTGTTCTACCATCATAAAGGGATACTCATGAGCCAAAACCATGTGGGCAGCCATCATTTTAACCTTCTCAAAATTGAAGGTGAAAGTCTGTATAGAACTCTCAACTTCAGAAATAGCTACCCCATGAAGCTGGGGTTGAGTTGATTTAGCAGCAACAGTAACAAAATTAGGATACTCCTTTGGAAACAGTTTATATTTAGCTTTGCAGGCTTGTTTCAAATGTCTCAATAAGTGGCTTGTTGTGCCACCTTTTTGTACAGAGAGTAACCTCTTACAATGTTTACACTTATGCTTTTTTTTGCCACCATATAAGATAACAGTTTCCATATGGTCCCAGACAAAGCTGGTGCCAGCAGTTTTGGTTGGTGGTTGATTAGTTCTCTCAACCCCCTCTGCCTCTACAGTATTAGTGTCAGGTTGTGGAACTCCATCATCACCCTCATTAGAAACTACCTCCTGCTCAGATGAACCAAGTTCTGAATCATCTTCAGAATCAAGGTCAACCCCCTCCTCCACATCATTATTCAAAGGAGGGGGGGCCTCTGAATTCAGGGGAGGGGTGTCTGAAGAGCCAACAAATGAAAGTCCCATATTAGTTAAAGTACTAGTTAACACTTGACAGTTTCACTTATGCAAAACAACAAACCAACTTCACAATACACTATTAAACAAGTTAATTATACAAACAGAACAAGTAATACTTTTTTATTTACTTATACAAAAAACAAAACTTTTTTTACTTATACAAATACAAAACAGTTTTAATTATACAAAGACAAACTGTTTTAATTATACAAAGACAAACTGTTTACAAATACAAAACAGTTTTAATTATACAAAGACAAAAACAAAACAACTTAACAGATTAAACAAGTTATTTGATACATAAAACTGTTTTAGTCAAGTAATTGCATTAATTACCTAATTGGAAATCCTAATTGAAAACAATTATTGATTAACCTAATTGAAATTTTTAATTGAAAACATTAAGTAAATTCTTAATTAAAAACCTAATTGAAATTGAAAAGTCAGAATTGAAAGGTCAAAATTGAATTCAAAAGTCAAAATTGAAAGGTCAAAATTGAATTCAAAAGTCAAAATTCAAAAGTCAAAATTGAAAGGTCAAAATTGAAAAGTCAAAATTGAAAACCCTAATTAAAATTCATATTTGAAATTCGTAATTAAAATAATTAATTGAAAACCCTAAAATCGAAACACCAAATCGAAACAGTTTAGGCATGGTCAACACAAGAGTCAACCTAGATCTAAGCATGAATCAACAAAATAATAAACCCAAACACAAATCAATCTCGATTAGAGCACAAGCAAGCAAACACGAACAGTTTAGGCACAAACAAGCAAACACGAACAGTCTAAGCATGAATCGACAAAATAATTAGCACAAATTATAGATCGAAGCAAAAAACATGAAATCAAGGTCGATTAGAGCAAAAGCAAGCGAAGTCGAACAGTTTAGGCAAAGTCAACATGAAAGTCAAACTCGATCTAACCATGAATCGACAAAATAATTAACACAAATTATAGATCGAAGCCAAATAACATAAATCAAGGTCGATTAGAGCAAAAGCAAGCGAAGTCGAACAGTTTAGGCAAAGTCAACATGAAAGTCAAACTCGATCTAACCATGAATCGACAAAATAATTAACACAAATTATAGATCGAAGCCAAAAAACATAAATCAAGGTCGATTAGAGCAAAAGCAAGCGAAGTCGAACAGTTTAGGCAAAGTCAACATGAAAGTCAAACTAGATCTAACCATGAATAGACAAAATAATTAACACAAATTATAAATCGAAGCCAAAAAACATAAATCAAGGTCGATTAGAGCACATGCAAGCAAAGTCGAACAGTTTAGGCACAAAAAATCGTAGTAAAAAAATATGGCACCTTCAACTAGGGACATCAAGGCTCTATATGACATGAATCCTCACGATTTCAACTGAGGGAGGCCGATTATAACTGAGGAATGAGACTTTCAGAGAGTTTGAGAGAGTGAGAGTAGAGAGACAGAGAGCATAGTCGACAGAGAGGGGGAGAGATATTTTAGATAGTGATTTCTGATTAGGGTTTAGATGAGGAGTGAAATTTATACTACATTCTCAACTATTGGGCTGGGTTGAGTTAGTCACAAATTCACAGCCCACAGGCCTCTTATTATACTTCAGGGTTTCAGCCCTCTTATTTAATGAAGGGGTATTTAAATTTAATAAATGAATTAAAGGAGGGGTCATCGAGCCGAACTAAATCGAACCGTTCGTCTCGATTTTCAATATACCTAAAATCAAAGGTTCAGGTATCGGTATCATGCCTTCGAACATACTTCGAACCGAATTTTTTCGAATCGAATATGACGGATAATTTCGAACCCAGACGTTTGCTCACAGGCCTACCCATGATAGGCTTTGGAACTGCATGTTTTCCCCTTCCATCAAAAGACGACTTGATCTCCACCTTTCTTGATGCCATTGAAGCTGGATATCGTCATTTCGACACAGCCACACTTTACTTAACTGAAGAGGTCATTGGCCAGACACTTCGTGTGGCTCTCGATCGCGGCTTGATAAAGAGCCGCGATCAAATTTTCATCACCACTAAACTAGGGTGCACTGATGCCCATCTGGATCTTGTCTTACCCGCTCTGTGAGACTCACTGAAGTAATTAATTGCTCGTCTTTTCCTTTAACTTATTGTCTACGGGAGAGAAAGCAATCGGCTTCTTACACAACCTAGTTTCAATTAATATAATTGTTATTTATTTGTAGGAAGCTTGGTACGAGTTATGTAGATCTTTATTTGATTCATTTGCCACTAAGGTTGAAGCCTGGTACAAATATTTTCAAGCCCTTCCCAAAGAGTGATGTAATAACATTTGACATAAAAGGAACATGGAAGGCCATGGAATATTGTCACCATTTAGGCTTAGCAAAATTAATTGGCGTTAGCAACTATAGTACGAAAAAATTGTCACAACTACTTGAAATGGCTACCATACCACCATCTGTGAACCAGGTATGAACTAGTTGCCAATGGAGAGTATTATCCATGCGAATTAATACTGTTTAAATTAATATACTCCCTCTATTCCAATTTATTTGTCCAGTTTTTATTTGTCGGCCAAACTTTCAAAATTTTGACCATGAATTTGCATTAGCTAATAAGAAAATAGTATAATCATAATATGAGATGTTGTTAGATTCGTTTCAATGTATATTTTTGAAATATCAACTTTCTAGTATAACTGTAAAATTTGAGATATTAACGTTTTAAGTCTTATCTCGGTGGCTGTGAAAACTCAAATACCCCAAACAAATAGGGATGGGGAGAGGAATATTAATTACTGCTTATTTACTATCTTATAAAACAATTCTACTCAATTACTACAATTAAATGAGAAGGACGGTCGTTTGACTTTTTTTTTAAATTGAATTTTGACCATCAACTACAATCTTATTAAAACAATTCAATTCATTTATTTAACTTAGTACACACTTAGTGAGCTTTGGCGAAGACTACTTATTGAGTTATGTTTTTGCTTCCACTTCTCTATGTGGTACAATAATTTTCACTTTGAAATAGCCCAATTGGATTCAAACAGTTAAGTGTATATGGGGTTCAATTCTAAAACCAATTAACAATAGAAGGAGTAGTCATATATCTCATATATTGGACGGGAGTACATCGACACTCCGATATGGGATGTGCATCTTAACACAAGGGAACTCAATTCTTCATCCCACAGATTATACTATGAGATAATTGAGTAAATTTAGGAACTCTAGTACTGAATGTTGTTGTGTAGGTGGAGGTGAGTGTAACATGGCAACAAAAGGAGTTGATTGAATTTTGTAAAGAGAAAAACATCCATGTTACCGCCTGGTCTCCGTTAGGATCAAACAATACATTCTATGGTTCAGCTGGTGTTATAGAGAGCCCTGTTCTCAAATCAATTGCGGCAACCAAACAAAAGACTGTGGCTCAGGTTGCCCTTCAACGCTTTTCCCAATGTAATTGCCACATTTGATTTTTTCTCATTTGCCTCGTGATGATGTGAACCCCGAGCTTTTGATTAGAGGTGAAACGTTTTACTACTATATTCGGCTTCTTTTCTACGATAGAAAATCTAACTTCAAATATTGGTAATATAAGGTTGCATTGAGGTGGATACATGAGCAAGGAGTGACCTGTATTCCAAAGAGCTTTAACAAGGAGAGAATGAAGGAGAACCTTCAAATCTTAGACTGGGAACTTACTGTGGAAGAAATAACTCAAATTCATCAAATCCCTCAGAAAAGAGGCTTTGCGATGGATATGTTCATTAATCCAGATGGACAATACAAGACTCTCGCGGAGTTATGGGATGAGGAGTAGTAACAATTGTCGCCCTTTAAAATATTCTGCGTGTCTTATTAAGATGTGCGATACAATTGTAGATGCTATATCTTACGAGTGATTTTCTTATCTTTTGAGGCATAAACCTCTAAACAATATCTACATTATGTTGTGTAAACAATATTATGTTGAATATAGAACAATATTTCATATTATAAAATTCGTAATCAATATCCTCTGTTTCCTACTGAATATCGATTTGCATGTACTGAATTATTATTGCATGAAATATTGTTTTCATACTTTATTAACATAACTCAAGTGACATAAACTTATGATTTAGATGCAAAAATCTCCCATAAGACTTTGTGTTTAATATTGTATATTAATGTTTTGGTTTGACTTCTTAATTTTCTGAGCTAAGATAAGAGTGGACCTTGTTCTCCCCCTCATGGATATGACATAATAATATTAGAATGTTTCAACTATTTCATTGTTCTTCTCAACTAATTAATTCATATTGTATAATCACAGATCATTTTAATAATCTCGAATGTCGAATGGCTTGCACGGAACAGCAGACCAAATGCATATAAGTTGCACAACAAAGTCTTCCTCGTTATTAATATGTTTGCTCGAGGGGCGATTGTGACCTCTTTAGAGAATCGACTACTGCACCAAAGATGCATTGCTAGTTGAAAAGAGAATTTTAATCAGAGTCAACTTCCATATGTTCCATAAACAATAATCTAGGAAGGTGGAAATGTTCAGAAGAATGGTTCAACAATGTTCCTTTGACAATATGATAGTCATTCAACTTTAGCTCGTGCGACTTATAAATGTAATAATGGTCCGATCAATCGGTAAACATTGATTGAAAAAAACCAACGATGGAGAATTCTCGGCTTCACAAAAAGAAGCATTTTGTCTTAGTACATGGTGCAGGTTAGTGAGGAAAAGCAGGGGACTATGTAGTGGGGTGTCTTCATTTCACTTTCTTGATTGTTTTGTGACTTTTTCGAATTTATTTAGGTCACGGAGCACGGTGTTGGTATAAGCTTACGCCACTGCTTGACGCCGTTGGCCACCAGGTCACGGCCGTTGAGCTTTCAGCTTGTGGTATTAACCCAAAACAGATTCAGGAGGTACACACATTCTACGACTACACCTTACCGTTGCTCGAGTTGATGGATTCAATCCCATCTGATGAGAAAGTCATACTTGTTGGACACAGCCTAGGAGGCCTGAACATAGCTTTAGCGATGGAAAAATATCCACAAAAGGTCTCACTTGCTGTCTTTGTGTCTGCCTTCATGCCTGATACCACTCATCCGCCGTCCTATGTTTTAGACAAGGTACTAATAATCCGATCACGGACTAATAATGTTGTCATGTACAACGGACTATATGACAGTAATTTTTCTTTCTGCAAAACATCCTCCGATAATAATTAGTGTTATCATCTTTTGTTAATATGTTATTGCCTTCAATTTTTTGGTTATTCACAAGTACCTCGCAATGATCCCGGCTGAAGCTTGGGGAGATACGAAGTTTTTTAGCGTTGGCAGCCCTGGCCGAAAGCCTCTTGCAGTAATGTTGTTCGGTCCTGAGGCCCTAGAGAATGCTCTGTACCAACTTTGCTTGCCAGAGGTAAGTAATCCAACTCAAGCAATTTTCATTTGCTTACCATGAATATATACTAGTCTCTTGAGGCATGTTTTACTGTTTAATTATACGAATACATTTTTATTTGAATGATCTACTTTTTCGACCATTATTTATGATTACTCGTGCTTTGACATTATAAATGTCATCAATTAGTTTATCATACGCTTGATTGATGACAATTACAAAATTGACATTTTACATCTTCGTAGGATGTTGGTCTTGCAAAGATGTTGGTCAGGCCAGGTTCCCTGTTCCACGAAGATCTAGCGATTTCGGACAAATTCTCAGAGGAACGTTTTGGATCGGTGAAGCGAGTATACATTGTAGACGAGCAAGATAGAGCTATACCAGAAGAATACCAACGTTGGTTAATCGACAACATGGGAGTAACAGAATTGAAAGAGATCAAGGAGGCAGATCATATGTCAATGATCTCAAGGCCTCAAGAACTTTGCCAATGTCTCTTGGGCTTTGCACAAAAATACACTTAAAAATGTCGCATTTGATGTCTAATCTTGATTCCTGTCTAATTGTGTAGTGTTTTAAACCTCTCAACTTAAACCGAAATTTCAGTGTTTTAAACAAGATAGAGTGAATTGGAGCATGGCAAACAAATAAACAATACAGTATAATACTCCCTCCGTCCCTAAATAAATTGTCACATTTTGACTTTTGCTAGTCAAATATTATAAAATTTGATCATGAATCCCATTAAACGATAAGAAATAACATAGTCTTGTGGGACCTTGTTATATTCGTCTCAATATATATTTTTGAAGTATTAACTTTTTATAATTTTTTCACATGTAGAATAATAGATATTTATGTTTTAAATCGTGTATTGTTGACCACCAAAAGTCAAAATGTGACAATCTTTTAAAGACCGAGGGAGTAAAAGTTATTGGTAAGAGAAGCTAAGGATTATTTTCCCAAAGATATCCTGTTGCTTTCGTTACAAAAATTGAACAATTTCCCTAAAAGGGAATGGGCAACTTGCATTCCTTCTCAAGGCCTTGAAGGGTTGCTTTCCACCTTTTTTCTCCATTATGACCGAATTCCAAAATAAGTATTGCAACACGTGATTACCAATTTAAGACAAAGTTGTATATTAGTAGTCTCAAATAATTATATTATTGCATATTATTTCACGAAAATAGTATAAGTATTGCAATATAGTCATAAAAAATAACAAAATTTACACATTCATCTCTCCTTTTATGGGGACCATATAACAACATTTGCACTTTGAGAGATTATATTATACTAACAATTATGTCACTTTTTCTACAATCTACAATAATATAACAATCTCGAAAATTAAAGTACAACTTCATCTAATATCTGAAATCAAATCAAATAAGCATATTAACCATTAGTAAGTTTAATTTGTACAATTCCAAATATAGGTTACCAACTTACCATCATTGAAGGCGATGTAAGTGGAGGGACATGTGTGATTGTGTGAACAGAGGTTGTGTGCCTCGGAAGCTGGTTTGGCAGTGACCGGTCTCAATACATTTGACTTATTGGTTGGCATTTGGCAATCAATGAATTGATAAAGGCACTTCTTTGCCTATTAATTTGATTGATGGTTTGACTTATTGGTTGGCATTTGGCAATCAATGAATTGATAAAGGCACTTCTTTGCCTATTAATTTGATTGATGGTTAGTTTTATGTTTTGCGTTAATAATTATCAATAAATATAAAATAATAATAATATGTGTAATAATATGATGTAAAAGTTAGATTAATCATAACATTTGAATTGGAAGGATAAAATAATCAGAAACACATAGCCTACTTATTATGGTTGTTAATAAAAGATGACACCGTCATTCTAACGTCCCTTAGTAAGGTTGTTACAAAACCAATTCGCTCGTTTGGATATCATACAGGATGCGGTTCGGTTCGACAAATCGTTATTCATTTTAAATTGCTCTTTAACGGTTCATTCAAACCGTTTATAGTATTCATAAGTGATTAACGAGTGATTATATACGATTCATTCAACGAACAAGTTTTACAATATTTTATCTGGAACTGATTATGAAAATAAAACATTGAAATCAGTTGATTAACTGACCGATTTGCGAGTGGAGCCGGTTCGATTAACGTTCCGAACCGATTTGGGACAAAACTGGCTCGGTTTGGATTATTAACACCCTTAGCCCCAACAAACCCTTGCCTTAGAATATAGGAAAAAGGTAAATCAATAGATGTGCCTTATGAGAGGACTAGAGAACCACTTCAAGACAAAGTTAGAACCCATGTTACACAGAAAGACGAGAATATATGTACTTTTTATTAGTTTGACCTTGAGTTGTGCCCAATGACAAAAAAATGTTACTCATATGGTCATGGATGGATGTACATAGAAGGAAGAGGTAGCAAGTAGTACCTCTTGATTTTGGTATGTAAATTTACTAATGTACCCTTTATCCAAATTTACTATTTTACCCTTTATATAAAAATTACAATTATAACCCTCTTGAATTACTAGCAATCTAAAATTACATATTTATTAAAATAAAAAATGTCACATACCAATCTTTGTTTATGGATGATAGATCAAAGCTGGATATATGATTACTACAGAGTTTATTTGGAAAACACACATTAGTTTATTTCATTATTTGCAGATCAAATTCCATGTTAATTTGAAATATATACATGATACATATTGCATGGTACACGGTGCTAAAAAGGAGTTTACAAAAAAAAATTATCTTTCTATTGGATTTTAGATTTTTTTTTAATGATTTTATATTTTAACAATTGTACTATCTTTTACATTATTTTCTGTATCTGTCCCTGCCTATGTGTTTATGTATCCGCCCCTGCCTATGTTGTTAACTTGTTATGCAAAAATAAAGGAACTTTTCGTAAGCATATGGCTTTTTTTCATCTAGGCCCCTGAACTAATTAATAAATCTCAAATCAGCCCTTGTCACCTTTTTTTTTCCCAAATAGGCCCTTGGACCCCAAAAATGGCACCTGAACTTTTTTTAAAAAAAATTTCTCTGATTTTAAATTTTAGATAGAGGGCAAGTTAGTCTAACCACATATAAAATTAACTCAACCTAAATATAAACTAACCCAACCTCATATATTTAACCAACCTAATTAAAAACATATCTTCAACCTTTCACCCCACCCCCACCCCCACCCCCACCCCGGCCAACCAAATCATCCATCTTCCTCTCTAAATTCACCAAAATTGAACCTAACCCATTTCTAAAGTTCACCAAAATCAAGTTTTTTTTAGCTAAATATCGAATCTTGAATACCAAAATTAAATTTTTGGTGCTAAAAATCGAATCTTGAACGCAACCCATATCTCAAATCTTCTAAAAAATGGCGGAAAATGGTGAAGAGAAGCTCATAACAGTAGCACGTCAGTTGGGGGGGGGGGGGAGGTCTGCTTGTTCGTTGTTGCAGGGGTGGTGGGGGGGGGAGGGGGGGCGCTGGTTCGTGGGAGGTCTGCTGGTTCGGTGTTGCAGGGATGGGGGGGGGGAGGGGGTGGGGGGGTTTTTTTAAGAAAAATTTAAGTTATTGGAGGGGTTTTTTAAAAAAAGTTAAGTTATTATTAATAATTATATTTATCTTTTAAAAATTTCAATATATTTCTAATCTAAAAAATCGAATCTGAATATCGAATACAACTCGAGTATAAAATTGAATTCGACTTTCAAATACGAGAATGTAAAAAAAAAATTTGTCTGGCACCTGAACTTTTTCTTCAATTTTGGCGCTTAAATGTTTTTTTTCCGGAATGGCACCTGAACTTTTCTCGAATATTTCCCTCCAAAAACTCATAATTTCAATATGACTAACTTGCCATTGGGTTAAGGATTTTAAAAAATCAAAAATCTGAAAAAGTCAGCAAAAATGAAAAAAATGAAAGTTCAGGTGCCATTTTTGGGGTCCAGGGGCCTATTTGGGAAAAAAAAGGTGATAAGGACTGATTTGGGATTTATTAATTAGTTCAGGGGCCTAAAAAGCCTAAGCATATCTACTATAAACCCAAACAAACCATAATAGTAGACACAGGTAATAAGCATACCTACCCCTAGGAATATAGATAAGCTAAGCATGGCTCACCAAGTGGAAATTCCGTCTGTGTTGCTAAATTCAGGTCACAAAATGCCCATGATAGGCCTTGGAACTGCATGTTTCCCCCTTCCACCAAAAGATGAGTTGCTTTCTACTTTTCTTGATGCCATTGAAGCTGGCTACCGTCTTTTCGACACAGCCAAACCTTATGGAAACGAAGATATCATTGGCGAGGCAATTCGTGTGGCTCTTGATCGCGGTTTAATAGAGAGCCGCGATCAAGTTTTCATCAGCACTAAACTATGGTGCACCGATGCTCATCCCGATCTTGTCTTACCAGCTCTTCAGGACTCACTAAAGTAAGTAATATAATTGCTCGTATTTTGGAGCGAATTGCACAAATAGTCCTCGATAGTATCACCAAGTTGCAGTTTAGTCCATGATAGTGGCACCGTCGCAGTTTGGTTCCCGAAAGTGGCAAAAAGAATGCAGATTAGTTCTCACGTTAACTACTCCGTTAATTTTGAATATCAACACGCAATGAGAGGTCAAATCTGGACCAAAAAATGAATCTTTAAGACATAAGCTCATTTTTTGTGTCTCATGAAAATTCATTATGAAGCTGAAATGAAAAACTTCATTAATTTCTAACACCAAAAATGAGTTTGTCTTCAAAAACAATCATATTTTTCCTAAATTTAACATCTCTTGGCGTGTTGGTGTTAAAAGTTAACGGAATAGTTAACGTGGGGACTAATCTGCAATCTTTTGTCACTTTCGGAGACTAAACTGCAACGGAGCCACTATTGAAGACTAAACTACAACTTGATGACACTATCATCATGAACTACTTGTGCAATTCACTCTCGTATTTTGCTTTAAATATATTGTCTACGGAAAAGAAAATAATCGGCTTTTTGCGCAACCTAATTTATACATGTATCTTTTATTAAAATTAATATAATGTTATTGATTTGTAGGAGGCTTGGTACGAGTTATGTGGACCTTTATTTGATTCATTGGCCAGTAAGATTGAAGCCTGATACCGATTTTTTCAAACCCTTCCCAAAGAGTAATTTACTAACATTTGACATAAAAGGGATATGGAAGGCCATGGAATATTGTCACCAATTAGGCTTAGCAAAATCAATCGGCGTTGGCAACTACACTAGGAAAAAATTGTTACAAGTATTTGAAATGGCCATCATACCACCATCTGTCAACCAGGTATCTGGTTATTTTATCCTAAAATAGAGTTAAGGTATCTGGTTATTTTATCCTAAAATAGAGTTAATTAACTACCGATGTATATTAGTGTCTGTGTAAATTAATATTTATCGTGATTATTATATTATGCAATAGATACTTGTTAATCAACTAGCTTGGCCTATTAATGGTTATCGACCCATGTCTTTTTAATGGAGCTAGGTCATGGGTCTGAGACCTGGCGAGAGTTTATATATTTACGGATATCTTTATCCATTTTAATGTAAGTTTCTCTCCTCTATTATATATGATCTCCTTACTTGTACGATGTCGATTAGTTAAAATAAATAAATATTTGTTAAAAAAACTATTAGTATTACATAAATAAAATTAACTCATTAATTAAGTTAGGTACATACACATGGCATTATCTTGATGATAGTAATGTTTATGGAAAGGAAGTACATCATGACAAGGAGTGATAAAAACATGTCAAAAATAGTATATAGAGCCGACCAAGATATCTCAAAAATAATAGAGTCAACCAAAAACATGTGAAAGATAATAGAGTCAAGCTTAAATTTAGAGATTATGTAAAATTGTTACGTGGGTTCGTTGCAAAATTATAAAATTACTATCAAATCTATTATGGTAAAATGGGTACTTTAACTGTTGTATTTCCTTGTAACTTATCTGTTGTTTTTTTTTTTATTCTTAAAATTGCAATTCACGTTTTGGGTTTATCTACACTATATTTAATTGGGGAAGGGGGAATTAGTTATTCTTTGAGTGAAGTCACATGTTCTTTTTTAGCTAATAAGCAAGTGACACATATTTAAATTGCATACTAACTCTCATTTAATTTCTTTTTTTGAAAATTTGCAAAGGCCTATTATTGTTTTATACATTAAATTATTTAAGCATAGTTATTAAAAATAAAATAGTTACCTATATATAATGTATATTTATTTAATCATTTTTATCATGAACATATTTTGAATTTCACAAGAAATATTCATCATCATATATTCATATAAAAATTAATGTAATAATATATATTTTAATATAATAACTGAACTCGTAGAGGTTGAACTGTGCACAAACATCTAGTTAAGATTAATTGAAAAACACTTATGTTAATTGACCAAATTTTCTTCAAATAGTAAAGACATGAAATAAATCAAATTTATCTAAAAATAAATGAACTGTTGAAGCTAAAAACTGCATGAGCTTTAATCTTCAATTTGGACAAACGTCACACTTGAGGTGTGGCTTAATCACAAAATAATCGTGGACTTCAAAAATAATTCCCTCCTTCCATACTATACACATGGTATATATATTTTCAACTAAAAATCTCAATGTTTAAAATTGTAACATAATGTGGAGATTATGATTTACGGTAATTATATAAATGTATGAACTTTAGTACTAAATATAATGTTGTTATGTAGGTGGAGATGAATGTTACATGGCAACAAAAGGAGTTGATTGATTTCTGTAAAGAGAAAAACATCCATGTTATGGCTAGGTCACCATTGGGATCAAACAATACATTTTATGGTTCAGCGGCTCTTTTGGACAGCTCTGTTCTCAAATCAATTGCAGCAATCAAACAAAAGACTGTGGCCCAGGTTGTCCTTCAACCCTTTTCCCAATTTATTTGTCACGTTTTATTTTCCTCGTTTAGCTCGTGATGATTCGAACCCCCAATTTTTTGGTTAGAGGTGAAACGTTTTACTATTGCGTTCCGCTTCCTTTCTACGAAGTACGAAAAATTTAACTTAAAATACTGGTAATATTTTTTTCCCAAATAATGAAAAAGGTTGGTTTGCGGTGGATACATGAGCAAGGAATAGTCAGTATTCCAAAGAGCTTTAACAAGGAGAGAATGAAGGAGAACCTTCAAATCTTAGACTGGGAACTTACTGAGGAAGAAATAACTCAGATTCATCAAATCCCTCAGAAAAGGTTCTTTCGAATGGATATGTTCATTAATCCAGAGGGACAATACAAGACTCTCGCGGAGTTTTGGGACGAGGAATAGTACCAAATGTCACCCTTCAAAAAAATGTGCCCGTCGCAAAATAATTGATTCGGCTTTTGCTTTTTCAATACAATTTTTTATATGCTTTTTATTTAAATAAAGCGTGCGATATAATCGTACATGCTATATCTGATGTGCTTATGAGGGATTTTCTTCTTCTTTGAGGCTCTAGCCTCAAAATTATATCATGGGAAAATATCTCATGTATTACAAAATATGCAATTAATTTCCTCAATGTATTATTTGATATTGTACCCCACTGATGAAGTTTGATTTGGATGCAATAATGAATTATTGCATGATATATAATTTCCCTGCCCTCTTGTATAAGGGATTTACTGAGTTTGTGATTATAGATGCAATACCTTCAGCTTTTTATCAATTGGTATTTCATAGTACAAAAATAAACCTTTGATCATTGTTCTCAGGTTGAATATTGCCCTGGGAAAATAATTAAAAAGAAGATTTGTTAAATTGGAAAATTGACATCCTCATTAGTTGTATAAGATATCGCCGTGTAATTAGTGCATACGAATAAGAGTAATATAACTTCACCTTCAGGATTTTAAAAGAGAACAACGTGAATGGATGATCCAATAACATAAGTGATCAAATGGTGAACTTTGAAAGTGTATGACCAATTGTGTCAGAAGCCAAAAGAAAAATATGGTGTAGTGGAGAACAAAATTGGATCCTTCAACTTCAAGGACACATGATGAAATATGGTTTATGGTGGTATTCTAACGACTTAGATGTTTTAAGAACTCCCGGATATCAATTCTAGGTGAATGTAAGTTAATCATTTAATCGAGATTAAGCTATATTACTCCCAATTTGAGATTAAGAAAACTCAGATGAACTTAAGTCGGTAATCACTTTATCCAGATTAATTGCCTTTTTAGCCATCTTTATCTCCTTATTCAACGACAATAGCTCCAAGCAGCGGTTCGTCTTCGGCAAATCCTGAACGAAGACGACTATAATTAGTTAGATCGATTTATCAATGCATCGGTGAGCTTAATATGATTCTAAATCACGATTCGAAAGCATGAAGTGCTTTCAAGTTTTGAACTTCTAAAACATAGGAACAACTATCATCCAGATATAACTTCTACATTAACAGAAATGGGAACAACTGAACAACAATGTACCTTCCGGATCAAAAATAAGATATCCTCCGCTAAAACTTCTCCTCGTTTCGATGCAGTATCTTGAGCTTTATGCACCTGTAAAGTTCAGGACATGTAAAAGAGTTGTATGAGTTTTGACAGTACTTAGGAAAGTTAATGAGAAGATAAAACTAAAATCACTTACAAGATCTGTCACATAATCCACTACAATATCTTCAACAAGTGCCACAGTCTCCGGAAGTGGCTAATTCCCAACAAAAAACCCGAGTTGTTAACAATTGATAAAGCAAGCATAAGCCAGAAAGCAATAATCAGTGAGAAGAAAGCCACTTATTTATCTCAGTTACTGAACATTTTCACGACATCATTGATCATACCGATTCTTTCTAATCTATTTCCTTTAGGTTACATGTTGATTCATGGGAAAGGATTGTGACGATTGTTAAATCTGATAATATTTTATCGATGGTTTTTCACTGAACCTTGTACGAAATCCATACATATCAAACTAAAATTACTCCGACAACATCATCAGGTTGTATAATGGACAAAACACCTCTACCCTTGGGTCAGCTTCTGTTTTAAACATCCAGACCTCAGTGTGTTCGAGAATAAAATCATCAACTCCTGACCTTAACTGCAACTCATCATACGCCAACCCCCTCGACCCCCACCTCCACCTCCCATACAAAAGGAAATAATATTAACAACAATCGTTCTTTATACCAACATGGTCGTCCACCCCAAATTCTAAAGGACACCGAAGCATCAGTTGAGTACAATCAAGAATGAGAGTGGCATGATGACTTCAGAGGCTTACATTGGGATCATCTCCAAAACCATACATCATGTGCTCCACCGCTACATAAAGGCAATAACAAAACTAATGTATAAAGATCATTCTTCTTTACTCTATTTAAAATACAAATTCAAACAAAAGGGAATATCAAAACTCACAGTTCTTCCGAAAGACTCCATGTTTGCGCTTCAACGAGCTTTCGGATGCTTGAGTAGGTCCTACTTTCGCCGTTGATGGTTGACCGGCCAACCTATTACTCATCTCCCTTCAACAAACTTAACTCTTTTAGACCACCATTGAGAAATTACAATGATCAATAACATATTACTACGTCCAAAAAAAAGATGGTACACCCGGACCTACATACGTTCCCTCTTTTTTCGAAAACTTAAAAAATTATATAAGTACAAAGCAAAAAATTAATATCCAAATTGATAGTCGTATTTATATTTCTATACATTTAAATACTTCGAGAAACTACTCCAAAATTTTGGATCAAAATGGAATACCCAATCCAAAATACCTAGATCCGTCCCGCGCCAGTATACTTTACCAGTTAATTAACTCTTTTACACACTATTGAGAAATTACAATGATCTATAAGTAACATATTACTTCGTCCATAAAAAAGATGGTACACCCGGACCTACATAGGTTCCCTCTTTTTTCGAAAACTTAAAAAATTATATAAGTACAAAGCAAAAAATTAATATTGAAATTGATGATCATGTTTATATTTCAATACATTTAAATACTTGGAGAAACTACTCCAAAATTTTGCATCAAAATGGAATACCTAATCCAAAATACCTAGATCCGTCCCGTCCCATTATACTTAGCTTTACAAGTTAATTAAGTGATCAATCATGACTTTAAATTACTATTACTTGACATGATTGTAATATAAAACATCAAAATTACAGTAATCAGGTAGTTGTTCTACGATAGTCATCAATAGCGTTTGGCAGTCATAGCAGAGAAGCTTCAAAAAATCACTATTGCATCACCGTTAATCACGACACAAACGAAGGAATTATGAACTAAGAAGTTCAAATTTGAAACAACCTAAACAAACGAGGAATTATGAAATGTATATTACTATTAGTTAAAATTGATGTAAAATAAAATTGTGAAAGGTTAGAACCTGAAAAATAAAGTTTGGGACAACTCAGTTTTCCCCTCGAACGTTTAAGGGTTGGAAAAGGGATGTAACTATGTAATAAAATTGACCGACTTTGACCTCTTTTACAGCACGCTCTGTACTATATATAGACGTGGACAACGAATCTGGCGTACCGGGCAATTTCTAGAGCTGGCCTCATAGTCCAGCCCATGTTTGGCCTAGGCCCCTCATCCCACTATTTGGCTCATGTCCGTTTAAGAGTGGGACAATGAGACCTAGGTTTTCAGCCCTGGCCCGGTTCGAACCTAATTACATTAATATAAAAAAAGTAATTTAGTCCTAACAAAAAATGAAAGAAACACATTACCTCATTCACACTTATATAAATATTAGGGCAAATGACACCGAACATCACTAACGTTTGATTTATTTACCACATTTATCACTGACGTTCACTTTCGTGCCAAAGATATCACTCATGTTCCAATACTACTCAACCCGACTATTTTTCGCTAATTTTACTGAAATCGCATTGTTAAGCACAAAAGTTAGAAGGGCAATTTAGTCACAACACTTAAAATTATTAGAACTATTTCTAGATATTACATTTCTCCCCCTAATCGGCCATCAATTGAAGCCTTCGAAAAAAGGCACATGTTCAATTTTTGAAAAGCTCCAAAATCTAACAGGTACAATCTTGAAAAGATGCAATTTTGAAAAAGAAACAGGTATAATTTCAAGTGTCGTGATTAAATTTCCCTTCTAACTTTTGTGCTTAAAATTGCGATTTCAACAAAATTGGCGAAAAGTAGACGGGTTGAATAGTATTGGAACATGAGTGATGTCTTTGGCACGAAAGTGAACGTCAGTGGTAAATGTAGTAAATAAATTAAACGTTAGTGATGCCCGGTGTCATATGCCCTAAATATTAAGATAAGATATAGTCTCATTCACTCTCTCATCTTTGTAATATGGTTTCATCCATTCCATTCACCCCGTTAAGTTTTCTGGTAACCCCATAGTTAGTCAACGATTTTTGACTTTTTAGGAGCCAAGTAGTCGTTTCACATCTTAAAAAAATTTGAAAATGATAAATGACGTACTATGACATTCACCATTCACTCAATGAGACTATATCAAACACAAGTAAGTGAATGGTGAATGAAGTGAAACATGAGTGGTGGTCACGCCATTTATTCTTTTCATGTAATTTTATTCTAACTTTTAAGATGCGAAATGACTAATTTGCCCCTAAATAAGTCAATAGTCGCTGACTAACAATGGACTTATTAAAAAACTAAACAGAGTTATTAGTGGATGAGACTATATTATGAAGGCGAATGAGTGAACGAAACCATATAAACATAAATGAGTGAATGGAGAGAAACATAAGTGATGGTCACGGTCATTCACCCCTAAAGGTTATTGCTAGGAGAACCTAAGATGACATGTTGCTTTAGTTAGAAAAATTATACTAAGAGGGAGTAGGCAACTTGCTTTTCTTCTCTAAGGGGTTGTTTTCAACCTACTTCCTCACCAATATATGTTACAATTTATATTATGACCAAAATTCCAAAATAAATACATTCAACACGTAATTATCGTTTTTGTGGCAGATAGTGAAATAATTTTTATTTTTTAGTCTTATATATATTTTTATTATTGTACATTTATGATATTTTTAGGGGTTAATTTGTAATGATATAATTATTTGAGATTACATTAAAGTATATTTGGAATCAAATCGACAAATAACTTATTATCATTGGTAATTTAATTTGTACCATTCCAAATTGGTAGGGGGATATATTAAAAAAAATAGTGTGATGATGGTAGGGACTGAAATTATTATGATGCCAAGACCATTATAAAGACAATTGATCAAAATGTTCACTGAGGATGAGAAGGAAATGACTTAGAATGAATGAGTGCATCACTAGCTAGGAACCAAAATGTAGCTTCATGATAACAATCTGCATACATAGTTACATATTCTAAATTAAATCATAACAAAATCAAACAAGCTCATATCATATAATATACCAATATTCTAACATTCCCATTTCATATACCCCACCCACACCAAATACCATGTTCTAAAATACCCAAAATAAAAACAAAAACATAACACACTCAAGAAAACCCCATAATAAACCCCCTTTTGGTATAAACTAAGGGGTGCAAAAAAGAAGAAAATGCTTAACTTTCAAATAATATTTTGAAAGGGGATAATTTATGTATGTGCTAATTAAGAATGTTGAGATTGGTTCTTTGCCTCTTAACATTGCCTTCATCACCAGTTGCTTTCTCTATGACAGCTTTCAAAGCTTCTTGAATAGAGTTAATGCAATATTGCAGATGTTCTTGATGTTCATCATCACCATTATTATTGCTCATCAAATCATCTTCATCATCATCACTAGTAATAAACAACACATACTTCACTCGCCCGCCGACCGTTGTTATCTCTGCTTTGATTGTTCTTAGCTTGAGAGCTTTCAGAGTCTTGATTAGGTCTCCCAAAAGATCTGACCTATCTTCACAACACAATGAAGCTTTGATCACAAACTTATTGTTATTACCATCTTCATCATCAGATAATGCTTCATTGTCCACTGTCAACTCATCAATCTCAGCTGGAATCGGACATGTTTCTGCTATCATTGATGCTTGTCTTCTCAACTCCTTCACATGTTGAATCACTTCTGCTAGCAATGAAGCTTTGTCCGTCTAAAAAACCCACAAAACAAGAGAATATATATTCATCGAATGAAGTAATTTGTGTGAAAATAAGAGAATAATAGGTTTTGATACAAATGTATTATAACTTGATCGTGAGGATATAAGTTAAAACGACATTCTATATATACGAGAATATCATAGTAGTCTGCTAAAGATAAAATCTCGTATTAGAATAGTAAAAAGATAAATCCAAGTCGTGAACTCTTCCGAAACGCATACCCTCAGAAGGCATGCAAAATATGATAAATTTGTAACATAAAATATATCCTACGATACATGTCTCGAAGGTGGGTTAAATTTGCTGACAAGAATGCTTGTTTGTCTGTTTTCTTTAATCCTGTTACTTTGACTGAAAAGCCCGGCAAGAATTTTCCATAAAAAGGTTTTGAACAGAGTTGTGGTTTCTCTTTGTCTTATCAAGTGACCGACATTATTATCGCTCGTTTACATTTTCTTGTTTTTGAATAACCTTGGAACTACCAAAAGATGAATCCAAATATAACGAACTGAAATGACCTAAAGGATTACTGTTATTCTTTTCAATCTAAGCAACTCATAACTAACTCAAATAGAATATATCAATAACGTCCAAGTATTCATAAGATTTAGTGACACCGTCACTTTGTACTTGGCTTTTATATGTACGGAGTACTTGGTATTTAAAGTCTCTTTGTAGGGTATAGTTAGATGATTTGGTGTGGGATATTGAGATAAGTTTAAATTAGTGTGAGTTAGTTATATTATTGTAGATTTATTATATGTAGCGGTACAAATATTGTACGTTCACCTATAAATGTAAGAAATATTCCATGTCAAAAATTGGCCAAATAATGTGAAAAATGTAACACTATCGGGACGTTACTGGCTTACTGCAAGAAGATTTGTAATGTAACGATTTGTAACTAAACCGCAACTTCATCCCACTATTTGAAATTAAATTGACAATTAGTTTATCTTTATAAAAACATAATATATAAGAGGATTTATTTTAAAGTTAAACATTTAGATTTTTTATTTATTAAGTGATTAAATTAAAAAGAATCAAGTTAACGAATGATTTATGCCTTCTATAGGGAGCCAATTTATATTATCTACTTGTTAAATATAATCAAACAATAAATCAAAAAAACTCATTATTACACTTCACAAATATATATAATGAAATAAATATATATAGATAATGGTTGCATATCATGTTATTATTAGATCAAATGCGGAAATATTTTTGTTATCAGATAGACACGTACACGAATAAGGGTGCATATAATCAGACGTAGGAGTTATGGTTCTACTAAAATTTGTTCTTTTAAGATTTATTTCAAGGACTATCATACAAAATTTAGGAATCAAATTGTGTAATTAATGCATTAGGAGAAATCTTAAGAAATTTATTTTTAAGAAAATCGTAACCAATCCGCAATCAGACACCCATGGGCAAGCCTATTATATCGGATGAAGACATTTTATTATTGTCGATCTAATTAATTAATTAAACAGATTTTGTTTGAACATGATCATTATTAGTTGAACTAAAATAGTGCGATGTTCATCAGTACATGTGAACATTAGTGGAAATAATTAGTTGTGAAATTCTAGAAGGTAAGGTGGACTAATTTATTGAAAACAACATACATGTCTACTAGGGTTGTTAGAGAGTCGTCGGACCACCTTATTAGGCCTATGCGCATGTGTGAATTGTGCAAGTAATAGAATCTTATTATTATTATTATTATGTTCTTGTAATAATGATATATTTATTGCTTACTTTGGTGGTGTTGGGGAGTATGCTTCTGAGCTTATTGAAATGGTTGTTGATTCTCTCCCTCCTTCTCCTTTCAGCTTCACTATGGCTCTTTGAAGCAGCAAGAGCTTTAGCATCCATGATTTCTTGAGCACTCATCTTTTGAAAATCGGCTTGGAGGCGAAAAGGGTCAACCAAAACGCCTCCAGGTTGATGAATCACCTGACCTAAACTGTCTGAAATGAACCTCAAGTGGTTGTCTGATTGTGTTCCTTCATAACCAAACTGATGAAACCCTGGTTGTCTACGGTGGAACAGACCACCATAGGACGATTGAGGTGGTCGTGGAGGTGGTAGTGGGGGGAGGAGAAATGGGTCGATCTGGTTGAGGCCGTGGTGAACTGATGATGAAGGTAGTGTCCATGGTATGATTGGTGATGAGCATGAGACTTCATGTGGAACCATTGTACTAGTTGACAAGTATGCATCAAAACTACTTGGTTGATGCATGGCTGATGGTTTTTTTTGGTGTTGTTGATGATGAAGATATACCTTCAAATCTTGGATACCTAGCTTTGATATAGAATATATATAATGAAATAAGTCAAAATGATCAACACATTATTACATTATCTATATAATGAATTCGAAATAAGTCGAAATGATCGATACTTATTATAGATGAGATCACTATAGTTGAGGGAAATAAATTTTTAGCACCGTGTATATATATTGGTTTTTCAAAATCATGTTTTTTCTTTGTTTCATAATGGAGAAGAAATAATCAACTTAGATTCTCTTGGTTCTTATAACAAAAGGGTTTCAAAGAGAAGAAAAATTAACCACAAAAGAGATTGTAATAATACTTTACCTTGTTTTAGTTCGTGGTATGTGGATTGTAAATTGTAATGGAAGACTAAATGTATATATATATGAGTCTCTTTTAGTCTTTTACAAACTTTCTTTTTGTCTTGGTTTGGCAAAGCCTTTTGTGGAAGAATGAATGGTAAATTTGTGATGAAGTTGATGAGCCTTTCATTATTATGATCTCAACTAAGTTTTCCCTTTCAGTACATGCTTTGTTAGGGCCCTCATAGTTCCCACCCCCACTTCCACTCTATCATATAGAGGTATGCAACACTACTATAGCCCCTTTCCTTTCTTCTTACGGCATTCTTTTTATCTTTCACAAATCTAAATGTCTATATCCCTAGCTATCTCTCATGTTGGATCTTTTTAATATCTTACTCGTAGAGCCTCGTTTCATGATAAGTTATTGTCCTATTAAATTTTCTTTTAAGGACTGTCATGGTAATTTATACAAAATTTATGGATTAAGTATGTAATTTATGTATTAAGAGAAACCTTAATAGAAAAATTGTTAATAGAATTATAACTGATCCATTGCCTTACCTTGGAACACATACATTAATGTGTGTAAATTGTAAACAAAACATTTTCAATTTGTGTGCAAAAGATTAATTAGGACTAATTAAATCCCACCATTACATATATTTATTTTAGGGACTAAGTTTCAATAATTGAACTATGGGGATGAAATGAAATACAATATGATCCAACTATTTAGGATCAAATTGCAATTGATAATTAACTCATGTTGAGTATGTTAATTGCAATTGTTAGCGTACATTACATCCTTTTCTATTTAGAAATTCATTCGCAACTTCGTGAATATATTATTACACATTACAAGATGATAGTTAATTGTGTGATTCAGTCCAGTTTAGTCCTTGGCAGTAGTAACATTTTTAATACCTCGAAGCTTGCATATTTGTCCTTGTTTTGGACTCTTTTAACATAATAAATGTGTCATATTATTGGCCATTTCCGAGGATCATAATGTAATATTTATGCCAATTTTAGAAACTAAATGTCGTGTCTCATGTTGCCACTTGATGGGAAAAATGCAACTTAATCACATTTATAGAGTTCAATTTTGCAATTAACTCACACGATGAGTAGTCATGAGAAAATATGTCACATTAAAAGTCTACAAATATACCCCTTATAATATATCATTTGTTTGTTTCGCCTTATTAAGTAAGGCTTAACTCTACAAATATTTGAATTAGTAAACTAGAATATTCTTTATTATCTATATATCAAAGTTTAAGTATGATTTTGAACAAGACATTAACACAATGATGAGTTGGCTTAGGTTCGACTCAGCTTTAGCGATATTCGATAAATAATTGAATGAGTTGAACATTCAAGTCGGTTCGGCTCACATCAAAATCTCAATTGGTTCGGCTCGACTCATCTACTTTTGTGAATGTTGGTTTGTAAATGGTTGGATGTGTATAATCACAAAGTATGAGGTAAAGGGGAAAGTGGGAGAGGGGAAACAAGAGCACAAAGCACAGTGAAAACAAAGACACAGATTGTCGACAATAAATTGATAAAGCAGAAATAGGAGGAGAAAGCTAAGCATGTAGGATGATGATAAAAGGGCATATAGCTTTTCCTCTATATGCCTTATGTATTTCACCTCACCCCCCCTCACTCTCACGCTCTTCCATTTTATTCCCTTTTCTCTATCACAATTCTCCACGCCAACTCTTTCTGCTTCCCAAAGGCCTAATGCAATCATTGTGTCTTCAAACATACTACTCTTACACCCCCCCCCCCCCCCAATGGAGGGTGAAATTGGAGCCTTCACGGCTTAATGACATAAATAACAAGTAATTGTTGATTAAAAGTTTGACGTAAAAAATTGAAGTAAACGAACCGGAGAAAGTGTTATGTATGGACTAAATAATCAAATATAGAAAGATGTGATAAATTATAAACGATACAATTATCTTAAAAAATAATGTATTATGCATTACTCGTATTGTACAATGTTTGGTTTTTAACAGAACATGTAGTGCCAATTGCACTGACCTAGGGTTCAACACGAGGAGACCAGCGTAGATAATACTCATATAACATATGTTACCGTTGTCAAGAATCGAACTTAAATTATTTTTGGGTCAAATTTATAATTGACTTTACTACGAGCTCGATAAGGCCATGATGAGTATAGTATTTTATACTCCTATATGTTTCTTATTACGTTGGACTGGTCTAAACTTATCATATAATTTCATGTTCCGAAATACTCTAGAGAGAACACTAATTAAGAGTCGTCAACCTAGAAGAATTAGGAGTACGATATCGAGAACAACCTCACTTCTTTATTTGATGTTTCATATGATATCTTGTTACATACTACAATTATAAATAGAAAGAAAAACATTATCCTAAATGGGACAAACTTCCAAGGTAGCGTTATATAAATGCATGCTTTTTCAACTTTCTTCTGCAATTGTTTCTTGGTTTAGCCTTAAAAAGTCATCAATAGCTTTTTACCTCACGTTCCAGGATGGATTATGTTTTCACCTGTACTTGATCACCTTAGCATGCATCTACGAAACATAAAAACTTTTGGTAAAAAACGAGACTAAATATCAAAGGTCGCTCGGTCCATATATACATTTTTCGGAGCCTGGTACGAAAATAAAAAGTGGGGTCTTCAATATAAATAAATACAATTTACATTTTTGCTAGCTTATTTGTATTAATTAAAATAAATTATAAGAATTACAAGACTACAAAAATGATGTCTTCGAGTACTTTTTAATGCCAAAACTCGTTTAATAATAGAATCAACATCTATAATGTATAACATCTCCTTATTCTCGATCCATAAAATGTCAAGTTATTCAATCTTTTATGTGATATTGTTAATCACAAATAGGTTGTACTCAATTTCAATTTTAAAAAACTCATAAGTGAATGCTACTGCCACGAGAACCTTCACAAGATTTGATATGTAATAAGCGTAACATTTGGATAGACGTCATCATGATAACAAATTCCAAAACTCGTGTTCCGTCAACTAATAATGCTTGAAGAGCTTAATTATTGAAGTTGAATTACTTCATTTAATTTACATGAATAATTTTACTTTTTATGTGATACTAATATAATGTAACCATGTTAATAGTTCTTATAAATCTGATGACTCTATCTTCAGTTTTATAGTGCTAAAATCATGAATATCATAATATTAATAATTCAATTATGTTATAAATAATTAAATATAACTTGTTAAATGTGATATTTTTTAATGGACTATTATTATTAATATTATTATAAGTTTCTAAATTTCAATACATAATATATATATATAATAGAATTATGAAAATTTCAACATCCTTCTAAAATGGAGGCCTAGTGCTAAATATATTCATGTTCTACTTCTACTAAAAAGTAGAAATAGAATTATAAGGGTACCATTCACCACCAGTTACGAATAATCTTGTAATAGATAAGACGCTTTATTTTAAAAGAAAAAATACAATAATAGAGGACTTACCAACACTATTCGTAAATCGAGTACTCGATAGATTGGAACTCGAAAATAAAAAATTATGGCATTGAATTATAACATGTAATAAATTGATTGATGAGGTCCACATCCTCAAAATTGGAGGAGTACGGAGGGGGAGCAAGGTTACCCTCTTGTGACCGTCAGGTCAGTCTAGTTGGGAGACAGAATATTCATCTTTTATTATTCATTCTTTCGGCTTCTATAGTAGAATGGTACAACCATGAACCAAAGCTTAGGCTGCTTAGTGAAGGGACTTCATTTTGGACACATACCTTTTCGGTGGTCACACGCATGGCCGATTCAATTGGTCCCAATTCCCAATTCTCTAACCTTTTCTACACTTATTTTCTTGCATTACGTCTCCTTCTTCTTTTTCTCCCAACATTTTACATAATTCATTTCAATATTAAGTTTCTAATATATAAGTTGTTAGTGTTACTACGCAGATAACTTAATTGTGTAATGACATCTACCCAAGTTTCTAAACAAGAGGTATTGGGAGGTTCAAATTTCGTTGGAGACACTCATATTTCATTCTAAAATTGATTAACACACCTATTTAACGATCTATTAGTTAGTCATTTCTGTGTTGATTATTTGTGATACTATAGAATTCATACTTTATCTCTACTTTACAAAAAAAGAAGAAGAAGTTAATGGGTACAATATTTTGTTGTTTAACTCAAACTATTTTTAGGATAGTGGCAAGTGTTGTGACTAAATTGCCCTTCTAATTTGTGTGCTTAAAAATGTGATTTCAGCAAAATTGGCGAAAAGTAGACGGGTTGAGTAGTATTGGAACACGAGTGATCTCTTTGGCACGAAAATGAACGTCAGTGGTAAATGTAGTAGATAAATCAAACAATAATAATATCCGGTGCCATTTGCCCTTATGTTTAATATAAACTTTGTAAGATATAAGTTGTTAGTATGTACATTATTTAATTCTTTGAATTTTTTGATAAAAAAAAGTTAAAAGTTGTATGAGTAAATTATTGACAAATGTTTTATTGACTATTTGTTTAAGAATGAAATTCTCTCGGTTAGAAGGATTTGATGCAGTGGTTAGACCATTACTTATAATGAAATTCCTCAAAATGCAATTCATGTAATTTATGCTTTAAAAATATTGAGTTGTTTAAAATTTTGTTCATACTGTTTTCTTTTTTCTTTTTTGGTGTGCTGTTGTTTCATATATGTATTGATATGAAGAATGAATGACTGAGGACTATGTCAACTTTGATCCAATTGACAAAAGGCTAAGGGTAAATTTGTAAACAACAATAGAGAAGCACAATGTATATATTAAAGTGAGATTTTGCTTTTCATGTTTATTCTGTTTTCTATTTCAAGTCCATAGGATGGGGTAAAATCTATTTTCATAAGGGATATGCTGGAATATACAACAAATAAAAAATAGAACATAGCATTGCTAAAGAAATATGAATTCTCATGATGTTTCTTGGTTGTTTTCTTCTCCGGTTTGTGATCGGACTCGAGCCCTCAGTTCTTCGAAAGCCTTCATACTCTCAGCATCAAAACCTCCAGCAAACTGCAATTATGCAGAATTTTAGTACTGAAAAACTGTAACATTCTTGCAATATGGGAACTCTTTAAAATGTTCACAGCCAACAAGTTCTAAAAATGGAAGTTCGAAATGAGGGACTGTAAGGAGTTATGCTTGAACATCTCATGCAGTAATGCATTCAGGTAATCTCATAGGTATGCGAGTTTAAGCAGAATGATGATTTACATCAAAAGAGGGATGTGCAGAACATACCTGATGAACTCGGAAAGCAAAACGGACACCTTGTAAGACTAAAAATTCTCTGTTTGGTTCCTTTTCAGGTCCACTCAAAGCGTCAAGTTCTGAAGCCACACGTTTCATGTATGCCCGCGCCAATTGCACAGATGAGAGTTTGATCTGGTAATAGGATAATATATGTTTAGATCGTGTGATCAGCAAAAAGAAATAAGAGACATTTAGAAAGTTTTTCTACATAGCACAAAATGTCATTGTTCTTTTCAGTGGTACCTTGCCAATAAGTCCAGAATCCTGCAACCAGTCCACAGGAATCCCAAACTCCTTGTATCTTGACATTGCCATGTCCCTCGTACGCAACAATGCATAAACACATTGTTCTACCCTGTAGACATCCAAGAAGTGTGAGGAACTTGCAACACAAAGCCAAGCTTAACCAGAAAATTAAAGCATATTAGTAATCGGAAATCATAATACTTCGGTAAATGATAACTCTCTCTATACTGCTACCACTGAGAAGAGCTCATTCTCGTATTTAAAGCCTCAGATAAATCTTCTTTTCATTGTTAGTGTCTAGGGATTTCATTATACGAATTGAAAACCTCAAGTGTACTTACTTCTCCAGCAGTCTATACATCTTCTTTAAAGCTTGTTCGCAAGGAAGGCTGGGGTCATCAAGATATGAGGTCACTTGCTTCTCCAGTTTAACAATGTCCTGATATTCAAAAGCTGCCTCCCTTAGTGCATCTGCTTTACTCTCTGGCCAATCAAAGTGCTTGAGTACTGCTCGTTCATCAACCTATATGGAATGCAAATACATTACTGTGCTCAACAAAGACTGGACATCATGTTTGCATCACTTAAATTTCCTCATAATATGGTCAATTAAACTGTTACACAGTTAAGAAAAATGACTTTAAAGAAAATAGCTACTACGATGAATTGAGAAATCAACTTTCATAAGGTCAAGTTGTTTATGTCATACCAAAAAAGAGAGTTCCTCATCTAGCCAGTTCACAAATGCTACTAATTCTTCTACTTTGACAAAAGAAGCTCTTCGGACTTCAGTTGCTAGAGACTGGACAAATTCACCTTGAGTTTCTACATCAGCTTTCACCTGATAAGAGTTGACAATGTGAGTTAGAATCTTAAGATATGTGTGGTATAACTTCATTATACAACAAAGGGATTTAGTACATACTGCTAAGAGGAACGAAGATTTGTTTGCTATCTCTCCAATCATGTTGCTCTTTGCATCTGTTGTGCTTGCATTTGATGAAATTAAAGGTGAAGAATCCCTCTTTGCTTCTCTCTTCATTAACGATTGATAGAATTCAACTACTTCCGGAGCTCTATATACTTTATCACCAGTTCCTCCAGCTTTAATGGCTCCTGGCGGAGGAGGTGGGCGAGGTGGCCCGCCAGGTGGAGGTGGTGGTAGTGGCGCACCTGGAGGAGGGGGTGGTGGAGGTGGGCCACCAGCTGTTCCAGTTGAATTATTTGTATTTGAACCGCTCGGTGCACCTGATAATGTAGGAGGTGGTCGAGGGACTCTAGGAGCTCGTTTCTCAATCTGAGCCAACTTCATTTTGCTCACTGTTTGGTAATCAACACTGCCCTCGTTTGATTGGTCAGTTGAATCAGCAGGAGCATTTCCTTTCTCCTTTATTAGAGAAAGTTTTGGGGGCAAACCTATCGATCTGTCTGGCTTAAAACCTGAAGCATCTGAGAACTTCACAACTCTTGCTTGTTCAGCTTTTTCTTTAATATGTTTTTCTCTTTCCAACGAAAGCTTATGTCGATCTTTATATGCAGGATACTTCTCTGTCATGACTCCCTCAACTGACTTAGACATCAGCTGGAATGATGAGGCAATTGAGTTGAGGGGGTCATCTTGTAGCCTTGGAGTCTGAGGAGAATTAGGAATGTCTTGCTCAGCCATTCCAAAACTAGTGATGGCAACATCATCACCAGCATTTCTTAGCATTAAGGCTTCTAGAGGACCCCGTGGTCTTACGCTTATGCTACTTCTGCTAGGAGATGCTCCTCCAAAAGATCTGGCTGGTGAAGAAAGGACGCTAGAATCATCTCTACTTCTGCCCCATTTCTTCAGCTTTTGAATCAAACTAGGTTTCTTACTCAGACTACTGTATTTACTTACGGAACTATCAATGGAAGTGTTATCAAAGTCTTCACTTCCAGGAGAAGATGGATGAGAGAAGTTGCTTTCAAGATCTGTGTCTCCTTGACCTCGTTCTGATCCTGCATATTCTAGCATCAGCTGTTTGGCCTTTGCCTGAGATCTTGGGCTCAAACTTTTACTTAGATCACGAGCTGTAACTCTCCCTTCTGGCGTTTGGTAGTTCCGGAGCTCATATCTTAGGCATGCATTTACCCAACGAAGGTAAACAAGTTCTTCAACTTCACTGAATCTGTTCATCTGAAGTCCTTCTACTTGTTTCTGAAGGTCCTCGTTTGCATGTCTCAAATTGCTTACCTCCTCTCGTACATTGGCGACCATGTCACTCTAAATAAAGCCAAATACTTCAGCATGCATTGTGCAAAGGTACGATAATGCAAGTTTAATTGGTTTATTTGAAGTAGGAACGAATTGTGGGAATAGCATGCGACTTGCATTGGAAGTGAAATTAACTAGATTAATGAGAGTGAGCTGATGTATCGGTTACTCCTAAGAACCCACAGCAGTAATGTAAAAGATCATGTCAATTTGACATCAACTAAGATATGAAAACACTAGTAACTGGACAAGGAGCATCTGCAGCAGATTCCAACTCCAATCCCTTAAATTAACTACTACGCCACCTTTATTAGTGTTATGGTTAACGTTCGATTTTATGGGAAAAAAACAAATTGGGAGTACATATTACACACCATTGAAGCGTATATATTGATGTTTATATAAGGTGTCTGACATTTGAGAAGGACGAATTATGAAAAAAAAATACTAATTAAACGTTTCGTTATCTATCAATCCTGAAAGATTCATACAGAAACATAGTCGGGGGGCCATAGCCACTTAGGTGACTGCAATTTCACAAGTTTTGCTACCTTTTTGTGTTGTGCCTTTTTTAATATTGGGAGACTGGTAGCAATTTTCAAAGGGGCGTCAACCATCAGAATTAAACTGTACTTACTATTACAAAGAGATACTTAAGCAAGCCGAGTATTTGATACTCAAGTGACAAAAGTTTACCTCAGTCATATTGGACATTGCTGAAATTTTAGTTTGTGCAGCATCCAACTTCACTACCAAGTCTCGCTTATCGTGCTGAAGCTCCTTATTCATTCTCTTTAGCTCCATGACTTCAACTTCCAACCCCCTTAACGCCTTGAGCTTCCTCTCAATTTCAGAATCATTTTTATAGGCATCTTGTTCCTTAGACTGAAGGCTGGTAACTTGTTGCTTGAGCAGCAACAACTGGCCTTTTGTCTGATTTGCATCAAGTTTAATTTGTCTTTGAAGTTCTTTAATTTTATTTCTAGCAAATTCTAAGTCTTTCTTGACTGAAGCTCCTTGAGTAACTTCTTCTTGAAGCTTTTTCCTCTCTGTTTGCAACGAATTAATGGTGACATTCAGCATATCAATCTCCACAGTCTTAATCTTCAACTGCCTTTGTAACTCAATAACATCTGATTCTTGTTCCTTCAAGCCATAGTACTCTAACAATTCTCCTTCAAGCTTCACTTCCCTTTCTTGCAACTCCTGTACTAGGCTGCGCAACCGTTCCAATTCATTTGCATTATTTGCCATTTCCCTTTCGTACATTCTTTCTCTTTCCGCTTTAGAATTCATTTCATACTTGTCACCTGGCAATGGGATATCGATCTCACCAGAAAACATGCTCTCAAACTCGGATATTTCATCTTCGATGTCAGATAAGTTACTGAAAGGGGGATTGATGATGCCATTGATCAGTTTAACTTCTTCCTTCTCCTCTTCCTCATCCTGCTATATCATAAACTATGTTATCATTTCTTTAAAACTGCGTATATCCTATCTACGAAGTGCGTAAGATACTTACCACAACCTCGTTGAGGCCATCAGTAGAATAGTTGGGCTGCACTTTGCCTTCTTCATCAAAAGATTGTGAAGCACATGCTTCATCATCCTTTTCTAATCCATATATTCAACAAGAAATTAGATAAACTTCACACAAGTATATTCTCACAAACAGATACATACATTAACATTAACATGCCCTAATGCCAATAGGCTCCCGAGTCCTGTCTAAGCGGGGTACGGAGGGTCAGATAGTACACTGCCTTACACCGTGATAACATGGAGTTTGTTTCCAAACTTTACAAACATATACATAAACATATACATTGATAAATTCCATTCCAACAAAAAAGTTCCAAAATTTATCCAAACATGTATTCATATACACCAAAGTAATCCAAACAACAAGGTACCTGATGATTTTTGTGATGGCTTAGGGCCCTTTACATTAACTTGTTTTACTGCATAAGCTGCAATAGAAGCAGCAACCAGAAATCCTACTCTGACAATCATGTAAGTATTCTTGAAATACAACACTCAACTTTCCACTCATTTACTAACAAACACAAAAACAACCCTTCACCCATTTCTTGAAACCTCCATATCTCACTATTCATCCCATAATAATAATGAAATTACAAAGCAACATTAAACTACAATCAATATTTTCCAATAAAGCTTCCAACTTTAATCTAAAAAGGTAGAATCCTAATATGGGTAGTGCTCTTATTTAGCAATTATTATAATTTACTATTTACTAAAAATATGAAGCCAGAAACATTTGAAACATCAATATCTAGCTCTATCATCTTATCAAGTTCTTGAAATGTATAAAAACCTTACTTGTACACTCAAGAGTTGTGAACTATGATAAATACAAATCCCATTAAAGTATTTAATCACATATGCTGAGAACTACAAGAACCAACCAATTTCAAGTGGATATAGTTTCATAAAAAAGGATTAAATTTCAACAAATGGGTGGGTCTAAATGGTTACACTAAGAGCTTCAGACACATAAATCCTTGAAAACATGCAGGAAATAATGATAGAAAGGGACCGAATCGGGTTCATTTTCTGAAATATGGTTTTACATCGAATTTATCAATCCAATTATTTTTCATTTTGGTGTTATTCGTTAATAATTCTTCATAAATTATCATCTCCCACCCTAGCTTAGTTTTGCTCGCGTTCAATAATTTGGTGACATTTAATTTTAACTATGAAGTCTCGAGCTCTCGATTTTAATTATTAATATTATTTTTTTTTGCATAATGACTTGATGATAGAAAAGGACTAGCAAAACAATAAGATTTCAATATAAGACAAGTGCATTAGTTGTCAACTAAATAAAGTAGGAAAGGAACAATTATCTGTCTCTTGTGAATCTTTCCTCGACCAAATATACACCATATACTTTCACTATCCTATTTTGGGTTATCGGATTAAGAATGAAATGTTTGCAATTAATAATTTGAATTTTTTTTATAAGCTCGATTTCGATTTTACTAAGGTAGTTTATAAATTATTAAATTATATATCACGTTTAGTCATTATTAGGTAATTTTAGATTTTCTGTTGTTGTTGATTTTCTCTTTTGCGACTTATTATTATCTTAGGTCCTCAATTAATACCAAAATTTGAAATTACTCATTTATACTTTGTCAAGCCTCAAATTGTCATATATAATACTCTTTTTTCATCTTGCCTTTAAATCGTAATATTACTCCATTAACTAATAATATAAAAACAAAGGCAAATTTGGAAGAACACATTTATTAATTTTTTGGTAAACTTTTATTATTTTGAGGAACATTTTAAACGAAAATCAATTTGGAATAACACATTTCTAGTTCCCATAGACTGTTCTGATTTGTGTACATCCGTTAGTATCGTCCTTCAATATTATAGATGTCTTTTAGGTTGAGAGCCTCAAACAGAGATGTGAGGTGGCTGATGGTGGTGCGGTGGGACGGGGATGGATGGTGTTATTGGGTTTGATAAAAAAGATGAAGGGTGTTGAATTGTCTTATTTAATTTTTTTTTTTTTTTGTAAATTAGCGATGAAGTGAATATCGCACCCATGACCTTCCTGTTACTAGCAAGAGCATTTCCACTAAGCTATTCGACTAATTCATCTTATTTGATTTTTGATTAAGCACTTTTTATATTATCAAACTATATAATTTAAACTTCGTCCTAATAACAGGGCATGTTAGGGAAAAATAATAACACTATAAAAAGAAATATATGTGTTTGTAGAGCATCTCAGGGTCATGACTTGTGGATCACATTTGAACGAGTCAAATCTGAGCCAAACCTGTACTCGACGCGACTCAGGTTGGGTTCGATCTCGACTCGAAAGAGTTAAAAACTAAAAAAATATATGATTTGAACTCTATTTTAAAAAAAAAAAACTAAAAAGACTATACCCGAATTATCCAAAAAATTGGGCAATCAACTGAAACTATTCGCTTAGTTTATCGGGTTGAGATATTTAATGATGCAATATTATCTTCAATTATGGATTATTTCACATTCTCATTAATTTAATAGTTATTCACCCTTCCGAGTGAGATCGAGCTTATGTCTCGAAACCAATCAAGCATCAATTAAGTGTGATATCTCAATGCGAAACACCGAATCGAATTTTCAAATGAAATTATCCCAGTCGAATTCTGTCCAAGCTATCGATAAAATCGAGGCTCGTAAAAGTCTCACTCGTGTGTATCAAACTTTTTCTATAATTCAAATCATTATCGAGAACAAATACGTGAACCTAATGGATGCCCTGTAATGAAAGTTGAAGGATTTCGTCCCAACGCTAATTACGCAACTTGGAACCCAATTGTAGCAGCCTCATCAATCGGACACCATTATATTTATTCATGTGTTTCCTTCCGAGGAAGCACAAAGTTGGTCTAAATTAATTTTAGATTACAGTTGTAATATTTTTGCTTTAAATAATAATCAAGTAGTATGAGATGAACGGATTACTATTATTTAATGATTTTAGGTTTTTGTTACGAGTTGGCATTTAATTAGTTGCTGCCAAACAGAAACAGACATGAGTATGATCTTTTTGTATGGTTTTGGTTGATTTGATTTTGACCACTCTATTTATGGGTTTATACTTTTGTCAATTCTATATCTAATTCCAGGTGATTCAGCAAATGTGTTTAATGGCTAATTAAGTAGGTCTGTAACTAAATGAATAGTAATACTATAAATTTGGGTAGAGTAGAATCCATTATCACAAGTCATGGACCATTAAATGGTACTGTACCATACTTCTTCGATTTCTTTTACTTATCTTTCTAGCTATTTACATATAAATTAAAAAAAAAATAAAAAATTACTAAAAAGTACATTGAAAATATAAATGAAAATTAATTGAAACTATATAATTGGTTGATTGATAAATTCTTAGTAAAAAAAACACATTGAAAATGTAAATTGTAATTAATTATGCTAGAAACGAGAAAGACAAGTATTTAGAAACAAAAATTTGAGACTATATAAAAAAGTGAAAGAGAACGGAGGAAGTATTTTTTTAAGACGGATACTAATTTATTTGTTGCCTTTACTTTTTGTTCATTCATAGATCATGCGTTTGTTATGTATCGTACGGACATGTTTCATGTGTTTGACGTGTGTTTTAAATGCGTATTCCATGTATTTGATAATATAGTAAAAAAAATGTTTGATCAACGAATGCAGGTCCCACAGACGTTCATGTCTACTTTACTTAAGTCAAATGTAATTTCCTTTTTCCTACATTACTCAGAGTTAATTATCAAACTTCAGGAAGAAAACTAAAACTTTATAGTGCTAAAACTTTTTTTTTGATAGATGCTAGTGCTAAAACTTTAAAGATAATTAAAAAGTATCATTTTGTTTTAAACAATTAATTATTTTAAAACAAGACATTTATTCTTAAGGTTTATTTTCTGGTTATCCCCTCTATTATCATGGAAATTTGAAAGTGTCTCTTAGTACTTTGTTAAGTCTCAAATTACCCTCTGTATTTTTTTCTTTTATTTTGTTCCCTAAATCCTAAAACTGCTCGCTTAACTAATGTTAATAAAAGTGCAAATTTGAAATAACACATTTAGTAATGTTAATTTCAAAACCTATATAACATGTAAAATTACTTTTTAGAGCAAATGGCACTGGATATCGCCAACGTTTGATTTATTTACTATATTTATCACTGGTGTTAACTTTCGACTCAAATACATCACTCAAGTTGTTAGCCAGTGCATCTATTTCCGCCAAATTTTGCATGTTAGATGCGAAATCTATTTTTTAAGTACAAAAGTATTAAGAGTTAATCGAATAGTCTAGTGGAAAAGACTCTTGTCAGTGACCAAAAAATCTTGGGTTCGATACTCACCTCATCGCTAATTTACAAAAAAAAAAAAAAAAGTACAAAAATATTAAGGGTAATTAAGTCCAGACACATAATTAAATTACCAACTATTAGAGACTTCTTTCAATTTTTCTCCTTAGTCATTTTATTCATAAATTGAGCCTCTTCTCTTCTTCATCCTCCCTTTCTTTTTCGGCTTAATTTCATCTGGGCACCTGAACTTTCAGAACTTTCCCAAAATAGGCACCTGCCGACCTTTTTATCCCAAGTAGGCACCTGGACTCAAAAATTGGCAACTAAACTTTCGTTTTTCACAATTTTCTTAATTTCTCAAATTTTTAGTTTTAGATGGAGGGCAAATTAGTCATATTACACTAAAAAAACTAACTCAATTGTTATTAATCTAACTCAACCTCAACCCAAGAAAATGATATCGTTAGTGATTAGAAGGGCCAAGATTAATCGTGAATCAAAAAAAGAAAAGAAAAAAAGAGATGATTAGGCAATCCCAATGGGTAACAATATCAAGTACCCCTGCTTGAGGGCTGAGCCCTGGCTAGGGGACCTAATCAAGTGCAAGCGTGCTCCCATCACCAAAATTGTGCTCCATTATCATTCATGTACTCCTTCACCATATGCCACTTTACTAATCAAACTTTTAATTTAATTAAGATGTGAATAATGTGAACATCCAACAAATATTTCACCACATGTAGCTACTTTGAGTTTTATGTGTGAATTTATTGAGTGGAAACAATCAAACAAACCGTGGCAAAATTATGATCAATTATTATCCCTTTATGTTGTTGGAATTTATGGGATTCACCTGTATGTATTCCTTACCATACCTTTATTTTACTTTTTAAAAAATTCAAGAAGCAATATAAATGATTAATTTCTAAATAAGTTTATTTGTTTAAATTAAGTTTATACTAGTTTCTGATCGAGTCTTGCATAATAACTCAACATGCAGACATGATATATATAGTAGGTAAACCGGCAGGATATAGTTCAGGCAAGTCAACAACTTAGTAGGTACTAGGTAGAACCAATTGGGGAACATGATCAACATTTTTTGCATATTCCCTTGTTTACCAAATAAATTCCAAATGAAACCATTACATCCAAGAACATATAGTATAATATAATTCACAAATAGTATATTACGGTAATAAACGAGTCAAACCAGATTAGTGTTCAAAAGTTCACATGAAATATATTACGAAACGACTAAAACCAAAATATAATAAAATTCAAAATCCCACTTATAAAGTGACAATCTTGAGCACAACTTCAAGCTTAGATATAAAAATAATACAAATCTTGATAATTTTCAGGTTTTTTTCGATCTTCCAGGATTAATAGCAACTAAACTCTGAGCAAATAAATGCTAAGTTCAGGCCCTCCATGACCATCAGGATTCATCATGTAAAACGCTTCAGAATCTCTGGATCCTACAACTCTCTCGAACTTAGCTCTCATATACATAAGCTCGCCTTCTGCACCAACTCTATCTTCTCCGTTCCCAGGCAAAACTCCAGCCCCCATCGTTATCGGACCGATCAAATTCAAAACTTTCCATTCTTGATTCCCACACTCTTTTTTCATTGCATACCCACATTTTCTCCCATTGCAATAAGTCCTCCAAACATGTTCGTCAAGCAACTTGACCCCTTTCTTGTCCAATTTCTTCTCACATTCCAGGGCAATTCTCACCGTCCCTGAAGCCATTTCTTTTATCAAGACACTTGTTGGCTTTGCTAACTCAACCAAGAAAGCTGGACCCAATTTTGGATCATCTTGCAATGCAAAATGCACATGTCCTCGCCTGTATCCAAAAAGGGTGCCGACCACTTTGGTACCTGTAATAAAATAAATATTTATTAATCTTATAATTGTCGAATGTCATATATATATATATATATATACAGACTACGGAACGGTAAAATGATCATATTCTTCTAATTTGGGTGTTAGCACTGGTAAACGGGTCGTAAAACGTCCAAACGACCTTCGAATGTGTGCGTTCTTGCTTCCCGGTTCTCTATGATCCTAATGATTGTTGTTAAAAAATGAGCAGATTTTGAAAATTTTTTGTACCCATGCCTAAAATGGGACGAACAGTAAAACCGGATCGTAACATTCAAACGACCTTCGAATGCGTTCGTGCTCTTGCTCCGAGGTTCTATATGGTCCTATTGAGCTCATATTTTCATTTTTAACTTCAATAATTATTTCTGTTGTACGAAATTACCATTGTGAGAATATTATGTAAGTATACTATTAAATTTTCTAATCCCTTAATCAGAATTTTTTTTGTCAAACAATCATCTATTTCGAAACGAAGAAAGTAAGGTAAGTACCTAAGCCAGATATATTCGATGATGTCCTGTTTCTTCCGAAGGAAAATGAGCGCATGAACTTAGATGAAGGTGAAAAAATTTGAAACTTCTTCTTCTTGGGTGGTTTGACAACTACTTGAAGTGAATCCATTGAAATGTTGAGCTCTTCAGATTTGATGATTTCCTCTGGTTCTTGAAGATGTGAAGAACAAGAATGGTAATTTGTTAAGATTTGTTCATCATCAAATTCTTCATCTTGTGACTTCTTTTTCCAGTGAAAATATCTTCTGGAGAATGAGAACGAGTCTTGAGAGGTTTTAGTCATGATTGTTTTCATCATGAAAATAGAAAAAAACACAAACAAATGAAGAATCAAAAGGGATATTTGTGGAGGATTTATTGAAATATGGTAAGAAAGTTAAGATGTAATATTATGAAATGTTGGGATTATGTTTGTGATTAAATGTTGGCCTCTTTATTTATCCTAGTTTGTTAGGCTTGTGACACTGCACTTACTGCAGTGAGATCAAGACAAAAAGTAGGGTGAGCAGCCCACCTAACTCAATCCACATAATTTCTAGTTGTACTATATTTCTCTAAATTCAAAAGAGAGACCCCATTTTGGAACTGTTTTAGTAAAGAATTATGCTAATTGATGAACATGAGGAGACTACTTGTAATCATTCATAATGGTTATGAATCTAAACTGTTGGGTGATGGAGTGATGGGTAATTGGGTATATTTTGGATTAGTGTGTTTGTGGTATAGTTGAACTTGTAAAGAATTAGAGTGTAAAGTATCAGCGGTCTTAGCTCTTCATATAATTCAAATTTGATTTTTATTGGAAGCTGATTTTGTGTTTCGAAGTGGTTAACATGTAAGCTCTAGTCCCTGATCAAGTGAGACACATCCCTCAATTTAAGGGATGCGTATGAGCCGTTAGTATGACGATTTCATACTGTCGTTAATGTGACGGTTTCACACTTTTGAGATAAGCATGTTTCGAATCACGTGAATTTAAACTATCATGTTAAGAACTTCATTATTATTTTGTAAGGTCTTCATCCTAAAGAATTCATTACTTTTTTTTTGGACTGAAAGAAATTTTAGATGATTAGATTGGCGAAAAGGTATAATTAAGATACTATATAGAGCTTTTCTAGATATGAGAGATTGTACAAAGGGTATAATTAAGTTTTATGAGATATTCAACATATAGAATTTTACTGCATAGAACAATTCAAAAATACAAAATCTAAGTATGTTTACTAGGTTTTGAATTGTAAAAATTAAATCAAATTACTTAGTTTCTATGGTGGGGGACTGGGGGTAGATCAGAGAGTGAAAGGGCGGCTTGTTTAGGCAGGTAATAAATCCACCACCAAACTCACCCAACAAGGATCCCACAAAGCCTTATTTATTGATTAATGGTTTCGGATATATTTTATAAATTTATTTTAATTGACGTTTCTATTCCAGTGACAACAAATTCATAGTACGTATGCTCGTAACTGAATTTTGTTGTCCAATATTTGATCCTGCAATACTGTTTTTTACTAGTGTGTATTGCAAACTATGCAGCTGCATTAAAAAATGACACAATTAGACTATTAGAACATCATAGACTATTGCATCACTAATGTCAAACTACTATCACCTGTTGTAGACTTGTATGTGGAAATTCAGATGTACTTTTTACCATATTTCAAAATTTCAAAGCTGATTGAAAAATCTGTAGCTGTAAGCCAACTAAACAATTGGTGAAAATGTCAAAAGGGCTTAATCATCATGACAATTTTCATTGAGCCAATAAACTACTATAGTAGATGCATGCCTCCACTATTGTAAGAAACTAATGGTACACAAGGGCAGATGGAATGATTATTAACTATTTGTGGTTTTCAAAATTGAGATCACTAAACTCCACCTCAACTAATTATGATGAGTTACATCTAACATTCATCCCGTGACATAGCTCAATTGATAAAGAACTAGATTAGAGTGCTAAGTACCAACAAGTCTCGCCTCGTTACAGTGTATGTTCGACTCTCGTAAGGAGCATTAGTGTACCCCAAAACTACAGCATGCATAATTACATATGACCGTTAATATGACGATTTCACATTTTTCGATGAGCTATCAAACAAAAAATAACTACGTAACACATAGGATAATCAAATCGTTTTAATGTCTTATCGAGTTGCATTTTATACTACGTTACTCTATTAGATCACTTCCAAAACAATCTTTATACCATATGTTATGTTACCACAACGATTAGACTAGCTACTAACATTCAATAATATTCACTCTCACTTTTAACTTTTTAAGTTTTATCTCGTTTTAAATGGGAATATTTGTAGAAATAGTGGGACATATAAGTATGTAACATTGAAAGATAATAATAACCCAGTAAGGCAGTGCCCATGCTTTATAGTTATTAGTTAGGACTATGATGAATTGATGGGGGAGGGCGGGAATCAATATGTGACGTCGACGCATAATTTATCAATAGTATTGTTATTGGATCGAGAGAATTGAGATTTATCATGTACGTGGTCTATTTACTCGTTGATAAGATAACCATTCGAAAATGGTAGGAAATTCAACAGGTAATCAATAAGTTACTTGATAATATATCCAATAATATATCTATTGATAAATTTTAGATGTTATGACATTGTTGATTTTGAATTGTTTTTTAAGGTTTTGTTTTATTAGATATCCTTTTTAAATCGGGTATATGTGAAATCAATCCTGACCGATATACAATCGATAAGTATCGAATCGGACTTGATCCAAGAAATATATCCTTAAGATTACAATTTAAGATTTGATGATAAATCGATAACTTATTGATATGATTGTTCGTGGGAGAACGGATATCCGAATTAGACCGGACCATAAGAGCACGGTTAACTCATTAGTTTATTAGGAAGTTTGGACTAATATATTGTCCACTATATAGCCGATCCACTAACAGTGGTGATCCACTTCGAGATTCCAGTTCCACAAATCCAAGTTAATTTTGTGAATTGTCTTTCAAAGTAAGAGAGAGTATCTCAATATTTAACCATTTAATCTTTAAATATCCAAGTCTTGAAGGTACTTGGCACACCTAATCAAGTTTAAGACTGGATAAAAAAAGAACATGTTGTTGAAGCTTTGAATTCATACATCAGTTGCATTCCAAATTCTTTCAAGAATTTAACCGAAGTTTAGTTCAAAATCAAATTGATTAAGTCTCGAGCTAATAATGTAGACAAGATTATCACTGGTAATTCGTGATACTGACACCCGATAGGATCGAAAAGTATATGTTGAAAACACATTATTACAAATTAAAAGGAGTTACAATCAAATGGTATGTACCACGTACCCCCACGCAACCACGTCCACTAGGGGTGGGAGTATCATATCATTAAAGAGGTAGTTGCCCAACTCAAATAAGTAGCCCGTTCCAAATCAATTTGCACAACTTGCCAATTCAACAAATACAATGTCATCATCGTGGGCTCGTGGCACTTCCACTAAATATATAATCCATTATTGGTTTATAAAATTGATAACCAAGACCTGATAATAAATAGTTTCGAGTATTTAATTTGTTTTTTGAATTATGTTTTGTGTAATAAAGGTGATCAGATAGTGACTCTTCATTCCCTTCTTTCTTTCCTAAATTAGAAAATCGAATTAAATATTATCAGACCATCTATTAAGTCATCGATGTTTTTCATTTTAATTTATGGTAACTTTGAATAACCTAACATGACATTTTTAGTTAGATCCAAATCAATGGAAAGACAGCGATACAGCTAACGAGCATACCCTACGTGATAATTAGTTCACATATATCTGATGGATTGTTGAGGAGCTAAGTGGGCATAAACTAAAGAAATTAACAGACAAGTTTTGTTCGTTTTCCCTTTTGTAACATGTTATTTTTTGGCCAAGAACTTTGAGTATATATATAGGAAAGGTAGAAAGTTATTCACATGGCTAAGCTAATAGACTTTTTTAATTGACCATCGTGAGATAATCAAACGGATTGTTTCCATTTTGCCTCTTCCTTATCCGAATAAATTGATGCTATGAATTTATGAAGTACGTACATGCATGATTAGCAAAAGTTATGACAATCATCATCCTTTCTAACAGGACCGGCAAGGCCGGAACTGTTATACATACACAATAGCCAAATCATATTAGACAAATCATGTATGACAGGCTCGATCAAAAGAGTGTTACTAGGAGAATCGAATTAATAACCTAGCTGTCACAAGCTCATCTATTCCGACAACTTGATTATTTTTACGAATATGCAATCTATCTACATCTACATATAGTACCAAAAGTGTAGGGGCCGAGGTTTGATCTAGGTGAGTGGTACGATTTTTGTATTTTACTAGATAGATATATTTAGAGTTGGAACTTCCAAACATCGTGTGTATATAATAGCAAAAAGGCCAAATGTATATATAATAGCAAGGAATCAACAATAAAATATGCTAATTGACCAGCTTCATTTGGAAGAGTCAATATTTGGGAGCTAAATAAATATACTTCTCGAAAGGTATGAATATCGTAATCTACGCTTAATGACATATATGGACCATTAAGATATGAGTGAGTCAATTTTACCAAATCCGAAGCCGCCTAATAACGTTCTATTGGAGTTTTGTTGATGTTCTTGCCATCTCATTTCCATGTAAACCTATATATGTTTATTAATTTATTTAAACATGAACTCAGTCTCCGGATTGCAAAATACTGATAAACTTAGTCTTTCAACAAAAATATTGATAAAATTATTCTTAAATTTTTAATAAAAGTTAGTATTAGTGGACCGCGGAATCCGATCCGTGTAATTAATTCATTGTTTAAATAAAGCCATCAAATGATTAAGTAATGTCATGTTTTTCAATTTTGATGACAAAATTGTTATTATATTTTTTCTATGGCTAAATTTTAATGCCCCTGAACTATTGTCAAGTGATCAAATTAGGGACTGAACTTCTGAGTCGGTCAATGTGCCTCCTAAACTTTTAAATCGGTCAAGTTGCCATCTAAACTACGACGAACTGGTCAATTTGGAGATTTTCATCATAAAATTTATAGTTGTTGGATTTAAGGAAGTATGGGTGCGGTTTTGAGGGAAGACGAAGGGAGGGGAAAGACGAAAGGGGAATGGGGGAGGGATTTGTTTATTTTAAAAGAGGTCCACTATATTTTTGTATATTATAAACTAACCTCAAATACATTTGTTGAATTCCTATTTTACCCTTCATTAATATCTAAAACTATCAATTTTATGGCAAAAATTCCTAAAATGACCAATTCATTATAGTTCAGGGGGCAAATTGACCTATTTAAAAGTTTAGGGGACACATTGAGTAACTTAAAAGTTCAGTCCCTTATTTGATCGGTTGACAATAATTCACGACGCATTATGAAATTTAGCCTTTTTCTATAAAAGATATTATCACACATGACTTCTAATAGTAATGACCCTGAGCCTCTTTTATAAAAGTATGCATATACATAATACAATATAATTGACATTATGTATACTCTCATTGCAGCTTTTGAGAAACAAAGGACAATATCAATTTTTTTAGATAAAAATAATAAGTATATTTTATGATCTTAATTAATGCATATGTATCATAATTTTAATTTTATGATTTTGCACTATATACCGTGAGTAGCGTGAAATTTTTATTGACACTAATTTTTCGTTATAAGTTTAAATTCAAACAAATGAAATACTTCCAAAGTTTGAAAATAAGTTAAATCATTTACTAAATAATTTTTTATGATGATGTTATTTCATCAAAAAACAATTGAAGGAGTACTCATTCCAAATTCAACTTGTCCAATTGCTATATATTTCAGAGTGTTTGGAAGTTTCTTATGCGTGTGTTCCTTGGAAGAAGAGTCTCATTACATTAAAACAGACATCTGGTCAAATATTCAAAGTCCATGTGCTAATAAAATATCAAATTCTTGAACAATTCTTACATTAATTTCCCACCATATAATACAAAACATGAATTTTAAGTTTGTAGGTCATTGAGTTTCCTACAAAAATACAAGCTCCAGAATTCATATAAATATAAGAACTGTAACATGCATTTGTTGACTTAATCTAAAGGAGTACATTGGTCTTTTGCTTACCATATCTTTTGATCTTTTCAGTAAAATTCTTTCATTTTGTCATATTATTTCACACCAGCTAGATAATTTGGATTACATTTTATTTAGTGTTGAGGCATATTCTTGATTTTTTATTCTTCCTGTAACATATTCTTTTGCTCATTTATCACTGATGGGCATGAAAAAGTTTTGATTTTTCATCATTATAAGTATTTTCTGTTTGAATTCTGTTTGTCTTGATTTTGTTCTGTCTGAACAATATATTCTTTTGCATATTTATCATTGGTGGGCAAAAAAAGATTTGATTTTTTCAGCTTTAAATATAATTTCTTGAGGAATTCAGTGGTTTTTCTGGGTGGTAGTTGAGAGGTGCAACCTTTACTTCATCTGAGTTGAACTAGAGCAAAATTGTTGAGATAATGGGGATAGGGAGGAGAAAGAAGTTACATATTAGCAAGCTATATACATTCAAGTGTAATAATAATAAAGTGGATTTTAGTGAAGATCATTCACAGATAGGAGGACCAGGTTTTTCAAGAGTGGTGTTTTGCAATGAGCCAAGTGGTGAAGATGCAATTTTGAGAAGTTATATTAGTAATTATGTTAGTACCACAAAATATAATTTAGCTACTTTCTTGCCTAAATCTTTGTATGAACAGTTTAGGAGAGTGGCAAATTTTTATTTTCTGGTTACTGGTATATTGGCTTTCACAGATCTTGCTCCTTACTCTGCTGTTAGTGCTATTATTCCTTTGATTATTATTATTTGTGCTTCTATGGGCAAAGAGGCAGTAGAAGACTGGAAGAGGAAACAACAGGTAAATCGATGGCGATTATTATTGCTTCAATTAATAATTGTTATGTTTTTTTTGTGTTTCTTGGTAACTATTGTTTGGTTCTTATAAGCTCTGTCTTGATTATACATTTATGTTTGTTATTGTACGACTATTTGTAACTTTTGTCGTTTGAGAAAAAAAAGGATGGTTTTAGGTAGTAAGGAAGACAATGGTTTTGACCTTTTTCGATATGCAAATTAGTGATGATATGATCATGATAGGGAACCTGATAAAACTGCCTTCAATGTTCTATGTGGTTCACTTAGGTGATGTATGGTTCGGTTTGCAAGGTGATTAATCTGATTAGGAGACGCTTTAACCTAGTACTGAGGTTGGATCAATCAGACGGCTTAGCCATATTAAGTATTTTATTTTGATGGATCGATGTGTATTTCCATTTGCATGTCTAGGAAAGGTGGGAGTAGGTGAACTAGTTCTGTTGTCTAAGAATTTGTTTTACTACAGTTGCATTTTTATCTGATAATTTGGTTTCTACGGATTGCGTTATCATTGTAATTATGTATCATCAGAAATTCAGAATTGAAATGTTGTTATTCTCCTGTAGAATTCGTATGTGTCAAGATCTATTACGGGACTATCTTAAGATAGCTTTTGAGCTTACAGTGATCTATTTATATATCTTTTTCAGGACATTCAAATGAATAACAGAAAAGTTAAAGTTCATCAGGGTGATGGAACTTTTCAGCAATCTCAGTGGAGAAATCTCAAGGTAGGTGACATTGTCAAGGTGCAGAAGGATGAGTTCTTTCCGGCAGATCTTCTTCTTCTGTCATCCAGTTATGAGGATGCAATTTGCTATGTTGAGACCATGAATCTCGATGGAGAGACTAATCTGAAGCTTAAACAAGCGTTGGATGTGACTTCATCATTGCAAGAAGATGCTCATGTTAATGGCTTTAAGGCCACTGTAAGATGTGAAGATCCGAATGCCAATCTGTACACTTTTGTCGGGAGCATGAATTTTAACGGTGAACAGCATCCCCTATCACCACAACAGTTACTTCTTAGGGACTCTAAACTGCGTAATACGGAGTACATATATGGGGCGGTTATCTTCACTGGTCATGACACGAAAGTTATGCAGAATGCAACTGACCCCCCTTCAAAAAGGAGCAGAGTTGAGAAGAAGATGGATAAAATCATCTATCTTTTATTTGGAGTATTGTTCACATTGGCTTTCATTGGGTCGGTTTATTTTGGAATTGTCACTAAAGATGATCTACATGGAAGCAGAATGAAACGATGGTATCTACAACCTAACGATGCCAATATATTTTTTGATCCCAAAAGAGCTCCTGCAGCCGCAGTATACCACTTTCTCACCGCTCTTATGCTGTATAGCTATTTGATTCCTATCTCACTATATGTGTCCATAGAAGTTGTCAAGGTTCTCCAGACCATCTTCATTAATCAAGATATTCATATGTATTATGAAGAAACTGACAAACCAGCTCATGCGCGGACTTCAAATTTAAACGAAGAACTTGGTCAAGTTGACACAGTACTTTCTGACAAAACAGGTACACTGACAGCAAATTCAATGGAGTTTGTCAAGTGTTCTGTGGCTGGAACAGCTTATGGGCGTGGTATAACAGAAGTTGAGAGGGCGATGGCCAAACGGAAAGGATCTCCTCTGGTATCTAATGGGAAGAAAGATACATCAGATGATTCTACAGATGGTGTGCATAAGTCTTCTGTCAAAGGCTTTAACTTTGAAGATGAAAGGATTATGGGCGGGAAATGGGCTAATGAGCCTCGTGCTGATATCATTCAGAAATTTTTTCGCCTATTGGCTGTTTGCCATACAGTGATACCCGATGTGGATGAAGATACAGGTAAGGTCTCATACGAGGCTGAATCGCCAGATGAAGCAGCCTTTGTTGTTGCTGCAAGAGAAGTTGGATTTGAATTTTTTAAAAGGTCACAAAATAGTGTCTCGTTCATTGAGCTGGATCCCTCGTCTTTCAAAAAGGTTGATAGGTTAGTATTCCCATGTTATCTCAATTTATAAACTTTCTACTTCTTTATTTTACTTTCACATGGTTTAGTACTTTAGTTACCATCGAGTTAAATAAATAGAAGAAGCTTCAGATGGTTTAATTGACAATGGATGATAATGCTGAGATGTATGTCATTAAGATGGTCTAATTCATCTACCTTATTTATCACTTGCTAAATTACACTTACTTTAAGATGTATCTCTTACTAATATTGATTGTTACACCTCACATAATACATTGTCCTTTCAGTGAGCTTATCAGTGAATATCTGCTCTGATGTTTTCAGGGTGTATACACTCCTAAATGTGTTAGAGTTCAACAGCACCAGAAAACGGATGTCTGTGATAGTGAGGGATGATACGGGAAAGCTGTTGCTACTCTCAAAAGGGGCTGATAAGTAAGTAGCTCTCACAATCCGAATTTCATGAGCCCTTTCTTTTTCCAATTCTTTTTTGTAGCTGTTGGCTGCACAGTTTATATTGTTTCTCTGATTACTAATTTCTTGTGTAACCTTTTTTATATTTATTGTCAACACAGTGTAATGTTTGAGAGGCTCTCCAAAAAGGGAAGAGAATTTGAAGTAGAAACCAGAGAGCATGTAAATGAGTATGCTGATGCAGGCTTGAGAACTTTGATACTTGCTTATCGCGAACTTGACGAGGAACAGTACAAAATGTTCAACGAAAAATTTGTAGAGGCTAAGAATTCTGTCAGCGCAGAACGTGATGAAATGATTGATGAAGTAACGGAAATGGTGGAAAATGATTTGATTCTTCTCGGGGCAACAGCTGTGGAGGATAAACTCCAAGAAGGGGTAAGCTAGAGTTCATAGCAGGGTTACTTTAAGTTTTCAAGCCGGAGTTGTACTAATAGAAGATGCCACATTTCTGCACAGGTTCCTGACTGCATAGACAAGCTTGCTCAAGCTGGGATAAAGATTTGGGTTCTGACCGGTGACAAGATGGAAACTGCTATAAATATCGGGTATGATTTTCTTCCTTAAATTTACCCTACAGAACGTACTCTAAGTCTCATCCACTGCTGATTTGAAGTTTGCTTCCCCAGATTTGCGTGCAGTTTGCTTAGACAAGGAATGAAGCAGATTATAATAACCTTGGACAGCCAAGACATACTAACGGTCGAGAAATCAGGAGATAAAAATGCCATTGCCAAGGTGAATTTATTATGGTTTTTCAGTCAACGTAATCTTCAGCTACTAAGTTTAAAGAATGGATACTAATATTATTACTTTTAAATATACGCTAAAGGTGATGTTACTTTTTCCTAGGAATAGCCTATACAGCTGCATCATAAGGATTAGATTTGTAACACAAATGTATTTCTGTTACAGGTATCTAAACAAAGTGTCCAGAAGCAAATTGCCGACGGCAAAGCCCTGCTCAGCTCCTCCGCGTCTGAAGCCTTTGCTCTGATAATTGATGGGAGATCTCTTACATATGCATTAGAAGATGATGTGAAACAATTGTTTTTACAACTTGCTATTGGATGTGCATCAGTCATATGTTGTCGATCTTCTCCAAAACAGAAAGCATTGGTAAGTGAAAATCCCTTCCGAAAGAAGAGATAATTCTCCATTTCCAAACCTTACCTAAACTAGCCCTTCTTAGCTTTCTTCTAACTTAATAAATCATCTCTACATAACAGGTTACCAGGCTTGTTAAAACTGGAACTGGAAAAACAACATTAGCAATTGGTGATGGTGCTAATGATGTAGGAATGCTTCAAGAGGCTGACATTGGAATAGGAATAAGCGGTGTTGAGGGAATGCAGGTATGGCTATCTATGGTTCTAGATTTCTCCGTCTGTACCAATTCCCCAGTATGAACCTCCTAACATCTTCTCTAAAAATCATGTCCATGCAGGCAGTTATGTCAAGCGATGTTGCAATAGCTCAGTTTCGATTTCTTGAAAGATTGCTTTTGGTGCATGGCCATTGGTGTTACAGGCGGATAACTTCAATGGTAATTACTTCATAATACTGTACTCTCAATACAGTGTTTAACTTTGTGAAAATAAATTCTTATTAACAACATTCTTTTGTTGTCCATCTTTTCTTTGATTTTCCTATGTTTATTTTCTCTCTTTCGGGATATTTATGGACTATGGAGTTTCTTATTTGGCAATTCTTTGCGCATCTTTTTTGCAGATATGTTACTTCTTCTATAAAAATATCACGTTTGGTATCACGGTATTTCTATATGAGGCATATGCATCGTTCTCTGGCCAACCTGCTTACAATGATTGGTTCTTGTCACTTTACAATGTCTTCTTCTCCTCACTTCCTGTGATTGCATTGGGAGTTCTCGACCAGGATATTTCCGCTAGATTTTGTCTTAAGGTAAGATTTTGTTGTAATATTGTATCAGTTTTTGACTTTTGGTTACTGATAAAATTATATCTCTCAGCATGGGGAGGTGAAGATCAATTGTGTACTTGTGTTGTAAATGCTTCCATCTATTCTAACTCTCTTTCTCTTGTTCAATCTGGCAGTTCCCTTTACTGTACCAAGAAGGAGTTCAGAATGTTCTTTTCAGTTGGAGGAGAATTATCGGCTGGATGTTTAACGGAGTCCTGAGTGGAATCATCATATTTTTCTTTTGCATAAGCTCCCTTGATCCACAAGCCTTCAAGAAGGATGGAAAAATTGCAGGGCTAGATGTTGTGGGAGCAACGATGTATACAAGCGTCGTTTGGGTTGTCAACTGCCAGATGGCTCTTGCTGTCAGCTACTTTACTGTCATTCAACACATATTCATCTGGGGTGGAATTGCTTTGTGGTACCTGTTCCTGGTGGTATATGGAGCTTTGCCTGCCAGTTTCTCCACCACTGCATACCAAGTCTTCGTGGAAGCTCTGGCGCCCGTCCCTTCATTCTGGATAGTCACTCTCTGTGCAGTTCTCTCAGCTCTGGTTCCCTACTTTGTCTTCAATGCAATTCAATTGCGGTTCTTCCCCATGTACCACGAAACAATACAATGGATGAGGTACGAGGGACGCACAAAAGATCCGGAGTTCGTTAATATGGTCCGACAGAGATCAATAAGGCCTACTACTGTAGGTTTCACTGCTCGTTCACTTGCGAGGATGAATCCTTTGGATCCTAAGAATGATAGACCCACTAGATAACATCATTTTGGAGTGGAAACTGCTCAATGTAAATGGTTAAAGGGGTTGCTTCCATGTATTGTTACACCTCCAGAGGCTCATGCAGTGATCAGTAACTGTATATTGTAATTTATGAGGCTAGCTTAGGACTGTATTATATCATTATACACATTATTGTATTTATTCAAAAAAAGTTCTGGCAAATTTATTTGTGTCAATCACATTTTGTAATAAGAAATAAGGATAGCTTTTTCATTATCAGATTTCCTTTTGTTACTTCTTTAATTTGTTCTAATCTTCTTGCAATTAGGAGTAAGAGCATTCACACCAGTGTCTTTAAATTAATCCTTAAAATCCTCTCTATTTATTATCTTTATTAGTTTTGGGGGATATTTTAATTTTGCTTCATTTTCAGTATTCTTATTTTGCTCTCTATTTAATAGAATAAAGGATGAAAAAGTAGAGAAACATCATATAAAGGACAAAAAGATAGACAAAATGTGGTTTTGGGGTTTGATGGTATACCCTAAAAGTTGGCACACCCAACTTACTCTCTACTTTTTTCAGGTGGGCCAGCCAATTATACACAAGCTGAAAATGCACCATTTCACATGTTTTAGCTCACCCCTTCCCCATTATTGAGATAATACATGTTTTAGAGCATCTAGTGTGAGTGCTCTAACACGTTTCTTAATATGGTTTACGAGGTAAAATTTCAATTGTCTTTGCGTTTGGTACAATATCAATAATTCTAATTCTTGATATAGGGGTCCGGTATCGCGATTGAGTCAACTAATTTGACTATTTTTACGAGTTGATAATCCTAATTCTTCACGCACTCCTGTCCCAAAATACAAGAAGGTAGAAAATTGTAGGGTGAGTCTCAACTCGCAAGGGGACGAGAGCTTTCATTTTCACCACTTGTTAAGATGCACACCCACATCGGATATCGGTGTCCTCCTAGGTCAATATATAAGATCTTGGACTACTCCTCTATTGCCAATTGGTTTTAGAGTGGAACCCCATAGACTCTTAACATGGTATCAGAGCCAGCCCGAGTTATTGAGGCACGTGTAACCCGCCGATATTGTTTCGGCAACGGTGATAAATATTCCGCCGATGATTAGGTAACACGTGAGGGAGAGTGTTAAGATGCACACCCACATCGGATATCGGTGTCCTCCCGGGTTAATATATAAGATCTTGAGTTACTCCCTCTATTGACAATTGATTTTAGAGTGGAACCCCATAGACTTTTAACACCACTTCAACACAAAATTCGCTCGTTATTAAAATTTTCTTTTAACCACTTTTATATAAAAAGTACTAAAATTGTGAATTTAATACTCCATAAAATATACTCCACATATTGCAATAAAAGCAATAGACCACAAGCGAAACCGGCTACCCAAAAACCCATCCACAAAAAATACTTAATAATTTTATTTTTTCAGCACGCCAGTCAATAGTCGACTACTATATATACTCCAATCAACCTTTAGGCTTTAACACATTTCAAACTTCAAACTATCTCAAAAGCCTTTCAACATCTTTCTATTTTCCATTCAACAACCCTTTTTTTTATATATCTTCAAAAATGAACATATCCAAAAACCTAAACAATATTTTCCATTACATGTCAACAATATCTACTTACATAATCCTAATTCTTTCCCAACTACAATTAGCTTTGGAATGTCTCCTCAACCGATCCTTTGCCCATTCCTATAGACTCGACTTGTCGGGAGACCATATCTGTGATCGAATGAGATATTTTGAAAGCGAAGATGATTGTTCATCGGTCGAGTGTGCTGTTTGTTTGAGTGAGATTAAAGAAGGAGATGAGGTTAGAGAACTTTCATGTGATCATCTTTTCCATAAGGAGTGTTTGGATAAATGGATTGGATATGGGCATATGACTTGCCCTTTGTGCCGAGGTTGTCTGAAGATGCCTTCAAGAATCCCATTAACGTTTCCTGAGTTTCATCAAGAATTATTATTTCATTATAATAATGTATATGCTAATAGATCTTCGTTATCGATTCATAATGGTAATTATCTTTGGGCACAATGAATAAAAATATATATTATTTTTATGTATAGGTTAGTTGTTTCAAAGTGTAAATTATTAGCTCGATTATTATTTAAAGGATATCTTCATTTTATTGTATATCTTCGAAGATTTGGTGATATTATGCTGGTGATGGTGTAGATGAATTCAATTTTTAGTATCGTCTATACTCTTAAAATAATGGAAATCCTCAATTTGTTTATTTATGATTTCACATACAATGGAAATCCTCAATTTGTTCTCTTGATAAAAGTAAATAAATAATAAAGCTATTATATTTATGATTTACACATATGCAATCAAACTTGCTGTCTATAAAAAATAATAATACCTGAATTATTAAAATTATATTGTCAAAATCAACAAATTTACATGGGTTAGTAGACTCACAAAACTTTTATTTAAAAAAATTATCATCCAATAGTAAAGTACATTAAACATCATATATATAGTGCGATATTTCATATTTTTGTCATTGAAATATTGTACAACATTTGCACAAAAATATAGACGAAAATTTAAAAGGTTAATCATCAAAAAAAGTACTCACAATTTAAAAGTTTATATAATAATAAAAAATTTTGATTTAATAATTTTTTAAGAATGGATAAACACATTTATTAGGATCATTGACATGGTGGAATACTTGCAATTGTTTCTTTTTCTCTTACTTGGGATAATTGTTAAGAATCATGCAAACATTATTTAGGAATCAGGTGTTGATAATATCTGGAAGAACGATTTAGGACCATATTGATAGTACAGTACTAATAGTTGTTGTCATATTATCTTAAAATCATTTGGCAATATTATCATAATTAGTTTTTTTCTTTGTCATTGTAATTAGTTTGGTAGGTTATTAATTAACCTACTAAGCTAATTAATTTATTATATCGCTGTGAGATATATAATATTTTCTATATCATCAATAGTAAGTTTCGTTAGGATTCAATGATTTCCATATTCAAATAAAGATGAATCTTTATCAATGTTCAATAGTGAAATATTATAATAGTTCGTTGCCGTGAAGCGAACACAAACCTTACTTTCTTGAGTATTAGAGTCGTAGAAACTTAGTTTATTGTTGAATGTTATTATGAGCGATATATTTGTGAAAAGATTGGGTGCATCAATACTTCCATGCATCAGGTGCATCAGGTACCTATTTAAAGGTTTCACGTGGGTACTGTACCCACTTGAAACTTCATCATTGGTACTTGTACCCAAATTGTACTATAACAATGGTACAATACCACATATTTATCAATCCAAAATAAATATGTGGTATTGTACCATTGTTATAGTACAATTTGGGTACAAGTACTAATGATGAAGTTTCAAGTGGGTACAATACCCACGTAAAACCTTTAAATGGGTACCTGATGCACCGGGTGCACCGAATTATTGATGCACCGAATCCGGACTCATATATTTGTACTCGATATGTGATATGTAATAAGTACTCAGAAAATTGTCGATATAGTTTTAAAAAGTGGGTCAAAAATTCAAAGTTAGTATCCATGATTTTTAGTTTAATGGTACCTGATCCAAGTCTCTTTCCAGGATTTCGTGTTTGAATCTCGCAGGGGAGTATATTAAACATATTTTCACTATTTTTGTGGCAGCCTTTGCAAACTCAGCACCTACTCTGTGGGATTTTAGGAGTTTTGGGGATTTTCAGTACCCACTCTGTGAGATTTTCAGGCGTTTCAAGACAACTTCGGGGATCATACTTTCATCGCAACAGCAGTCGAGAAGACGAAACTATTTATTTGGAGCTCAGACTCCCATTTCCCATTGCAGATTAGTACATTTTATTCAAAAATTGACAGTATTTTTATTTTGGACCCTGAACTATCACGTAAGTTTCAAATTGGACCCTGATACTATCTTAAGACTCATTTTGGACCCTATACTACGCTTTGTCTCATTTTGGACCTTAAAATGCCCAATAAAAATTGGAATAAGGGCACATTTTAAAATAAATTTATATGTGGGGATCTTTTATAATACTTTAATTACAAAACAACCCCTCCCTCAACCTCACACCCCACCCCTACCCCTACCCCCACCCCCTACCTCCCATCTCACCTGTAACCCCATACCCCCACCCCCACCCCCGTATCAGGGTGAACATTATTCATATTTTAGAGGTGATAATTGAGAAAGTCAACCACTCCTTTATGAAATGAAGGTAGTAAATAGTAGTAAAATTAATTTTTCTTCCGACTCTTTACTGAATTGTCTACTCATATTGGGTTTTTAACCTTTATCTTTCTTGAATTGCTCATTTGGTAGTTGAACATAATTTTTCTTCGGACTCTTTACTGACTTGTCTACTCATATTGGGTTTTTAACCTTTATCTTTCTTGAATTAAGGGGGTTACGGGGGGGGGGGGGGGGGGTAAGGGGGTATGGGGTTACGGGGTGGGGGGGGGTATGGGGGTTACAGGTGAGATGGGGGTAGGGGGTGGGGGTAGGGGTAGGGGTGGGGTGTGAGGTTGAGGGAGGGGTTGTTTTGTAATTAAAGTATTATAAAAGATCCCTACATATAAATTTATTTTAAAATGTGCCCCTATTCCAATTTTATTTGGCATTTTAAGGTCCAAAATGAGACAAAGCGTAGTATAAGGTCCAAAATGAGTCTTAAGATAGTATCAGGGTCCAATTTGAAACTTACGTGATAGTTCAGGGTCCAAAATAAAATTAAGCCAATTTAATAGTATCTGTGCAATTGACTTCAGCTAAAGGTTCCGTTAATTTTTTAAACGATTCCGTCAATTTTTGAATTAAATTGTGTTTAATTCTGAAGATTAATTTACAACTTTTAAATTTTTGAAGATCAAATAATAACCACAACTTATTTTAGAAAACCATTTCAACAATTTAATCAATAAATATATAACAACTTCAAACTTCTGTTACGTTGTTGAAAATGACAAAAACATAGAGCAAGCTAAGACAATAAATTTGATTTGGTGACAACTATTTTCAAACACTAACATTTTCTATTCAAATATTTAAGTAATTAGTTTGAATCTTCTTGCGTCATTTCTTCTTGTACTTCGGTGCTAAGAAATTGCTTAGTTCTAACTTCTATGACTTCTATTATCTACTGTCTGGCCTGCTTCTGGTCTATACCATTTAGTGCAAGACTACGTTATATGACTCAATCAATTCAACACTCAAATAGACTAAACTATATTATATACTTTAGATAAATATTTTATATCCTTAATTTGAACAAGTATAGTGTTTCTCTCTTTTAAAATTGAGTTATATCTCATTTTGTCTCTTCTCAACACTCAACTAGTTCAATGGTATGGCAATTAATCAAGAGTGAGTTTATTCGTTCATATATACCTAATTTATTTTTAATTTATTTTTAAGATAAAGATACATTTGATCACACATGTTTATCACCTCATCACATTTTGATCACACATGTTACATTTTGTTCCATATAATCACATGTGTTTAACAAAAGGTTCTTTAGTTGAACTGTTGTCAGAATGTCAGTTCAATTTTCAAATTTAAAACACGTGACGTTTACATGACTATTATTTAGGAGTTAATTTGTCCAACACCTAATACATTCACATGAATGTCACATATTTTAAATTTTCAAAATTGAACTTGCATTCTAACGCCACTAGTAACTAAAACAACTTTTGTAAGGATATGTAATCAAATAGGACAAAATGAATTATGTGTAATCAAACTTGCCTTTAACCATTTATTTTTTGACTTAATTTTTTATAGTCCCCAAATATTTATATATACATTTTTCAATTTACCTCTAAAAAAATAGAGAAATTTCATTTGACGCAAACAACAAATTAGGAAAAGCACCAAAAGTATATTTTGGATCATATTTTATAATAGATAAATATATGAGCTAATTTTATGTTAGTCGATTGGTGAGTAATTTAATAAGTAATTTATTAGTATGTGTTAGTAATTCTACTTTAGATGTGCCCAATTTTCTAGTTTGAAGAAAATAACAGAATCTTCGATCTCTCATTTAAAAAATAACGATTTAAAAACACCTTAAAAAATAAAGAACTACAGTTCTTAAATGGAAATGTATGTTGCTAATAGTTATGGACTATTAGAAATTAAGCCTTATTCCTTTTTAAGAGTAGTCAACAGCAGTAGAATATAAAGTAATATACAAATGCTCTCAATGGAAAACAAATAATTAAATTAAAGGGTAAGGGGAGAAATTAAAGAAACAGTCAAGACTGCCAAATGTATGTGGACCGTTGACTACTCTACATGTTTTTTGTGTAGTAAACGGACAAAGAGGTATTTTAATCGATTGGCTGACAACAAAGCTGTCCAAAATCAAATATGATTCAGGTTAGAGTTTCATCAATATAATGGTAGAATATTCAAATCCGCCTGCGACTTCAAACAATATTATTGCACATATTCAACCTTTTTACCATTAATATTTGTAGATGGGTGGATGCATGAGAATCATTAATAGTCTATCATAGATTCATCATATCCATACATGTTTTGAGAGTTGCCAAATTTTTGGTACTCAATCGAATCATGATCGAACTATAATGAGATTCGAATCCTTAAACTTATAAAAGATATAGATATTTAATCAAGAATATTCTATATCTAGAATATAATTTAGTTAGTGACATATGTGTGCATGTGTCCACAAAAATATCAAGATACAACATTGATGAAAGTAGACCTTCAACTAACCTTGCATCACCTACTTTAATTTGTATCAAGATACAACATTTATTGGTAGACCTTCAACATAAACCTTTCATCACCTACTTTAAATGTTTTAGTGGTGTATGTACGAAGGCCGTTTCTAGAAAATTAGCATTATAAAAGATATAGCAACATATAGGCAGAACTAGAAAGACTACCGTTATTTCTATAATTGCGAATAATTTACAAGAAAATTGGTACCACAACAATGAAATGGGTTTATGAGCTTATCGAATAGCCTAACAGAAAATACTCTTATTAATGTTTAGAAGGTTCTGATGAGTTCGATTTACCTCATTACTAATTATCAAAAAGAAAATGAAACCATTTTATGCCGAAAAAGTGAACATAATCAATATCATCGTCAATCGGTTTTTCTATTATCAATGACCATTGGTATCACAAGACTGAAATCATTTAGAGACACGATAATTAATCGTCAATCGTTTAGACATATCAATTAAGACCTCCTAACTCCCTAAGTAGTCCCCTCTCCCGGATTAATGTATTAATTATCAAGTCGTTTCAAGGTTTAATACTAGTCCCGGTCATACTCAATTGGGACGTGCCTTGTTTGACATAATAGTTATACTAACACACATTACTAAAGCTTCAAAACGCCTACTATATTTATAAAGTGAATAAATCACTTCTTGCAATTACATAAATCACTATTGTACTTTGGTCAAAGTAAGTGACATGGATGGGCAAATGGTCGTTGTAAATGTGTAGTTGGTGCGGAAATATATTAACGTTTCGTCTATTGTTAACCGTTAAAACTTAGGGCTTGTTTGTTAAAACTGAATGTCTAAATCTGAAGTCTGAAGTCTGACAACAAGTGACTGAAAACTGAATGCCTGAATCTGAATGATAAGTGAATCTGAATAATGAAATATTTAAGTGTTTGATAACAGTTCACAGAAAAATACTTAATTTAAGTCGAATTGACAAAATTGTCCCATAGCATACTTCATTCATATATATGAATTACTAAACAAGTCATTTGTATAAATATGATAATCTAAATTATAAATATTATAAATATAATAATATGATTCAATAAATATTAATATTTTATACAAAATAATTAATGTGATTCAATAAATTATAAAATTATAAAGAAGATAATTAATGTAGGTAAATAAATATTAAATATTTAATTGAAAGTTATAATATCTAAAATCCAAAAAGTAAAATATAATAACATAAACAGGGCCTAACAAACAAAAAAATTATGATTATTGGTCATATATATGTATGGACTGTCCCATCATCACTTCTTCATATACACATTATATAGATGTACGGTAATTGGACTGTTCACCAATCACAGCCATTGACAACATAATCATTATCAACAATCACAATCGCAACTAATAACCAAATGTGTACCCAAATCAATATGAAAATAACATTTTAACAATAATAGTAACAAAAAGATGCAAGAAAAAAACTAAAACTTCAGTTTTAACTATAAGATAACATTATCATAATTAAAATAGGGAATTACGTTGAAAATATATAACATTAAAAATAAATTGAATAAAGAAAAAGAAAAATATTATTAATCCGTTTGACAGAAATTTTCTCATCAATTGAAGTAGGTAATTTGGAGAAGAAGTGTTGAAGAGAAAAGAAACGTGTAATCTCTGAGGTTAGATTTGGGCAAATTGATTTTTTGAGAGAATTGTGGGATTCAATCATTAAGAGGAGAAAAATAAGTAGCAAATTTTGACTTAAATTTTTGTTAAGGATTTCATTCAGATCTGATTTTATTAAATACTTAAATTTTTTTGTTAACAAACAGACTTAATGAAACAAGTACTGAATTAATTAATTTTAAGTGTTTAATGAATTTAACGAACAGAGACTTATGTCATCTTCCTTACATTCATCTCCTCCCCGTACTAAAACTACTTAAATACTATACTTTAAAATAGGATGTTAAACTTGTGTTTTTGTCCCAAAATATTCCTTAAATAAAAAGTAATTTTAACCCAAAAATAGACTTTAATTTTCTTTCTCCATCAACAACTAACGTAACCGTTAATTTAGGGATCATTTTCGCCCCAACAACATATTTTACAGGGACTATTTATATATCAATACCATTTAGAGGAACCAAAATACAACGATGACCCACTTTGTAGAACCATTTCTATAATTATCACCTCCAAATTTTACATTCAATTCCCATATATATACTGTTAATAGTATGTGGATATACATTTTTCAATATAATAAAATTTGTTGTAAGGGATCAGTCAATTACTTGGTTTAATTTAAAATGAGAACTAACATAAGTTTCCAAGAAAAGGAATAGAAAATTTAAAGTAACATAACATTTCTTTATTCCAAAATGTAAAGATGATGTCAAATTAGTTTTCATGTAATCCATGTTCTTAGTCACTAATCTATGGGAGGTAATATATATAAATAGCACTCTAGTCTTCATCTCCCAAAACTCATCACCAATTCTCTCAGCCATTGTTTAATTTGTTTCTTCTCCATTTAATCACAAAGAAAAATGCATATTATAATAATTCATTATTTTTCAATGATTTTGAGTTACATCACAAGCATTATTTCTTTCCTAAAGTTAGCATGGGAATGTATTATTGATCAAGAAATAACATTCAATAATAATCCTAGCAAATTCATCAAAGTGGAAGATAATCAAGACATTAGAGAGCTCCGAGTAACACGATTCGAGTCGAAATCGAAGGGTATTGATGATTTAATCGAGTGTGCTGTTTGTTTATGCAAGATTAAAGAAGGAGATGAGATGAGGGAGATAGCTTGCTCGCATGTTTTTCATAGAGTTTGCTTAGACAAATGGCTTATCGAGCGTGCACTACTAAAAAAAAGGGTATCAGCGACGGAAAATTTATGTGTTGCAAATTCTTATGCTAATTAGAAAGGGATCAGAAAGGAAACAGTAATGAATTTAGATGTAACATAATCTGATACGTAATTGCGATGTTTTGTCGCTTGCTAATTTTTACATCGCAATATTGTTGTTAATCCCATGCTAATCTTTTAGGGAAAACATTCCCTCCAAAAACAGTAACGCGATTGCATGAGAAATTAATACATCGCAAAAAATCCATCGCAGATCCGTTACAAATATATTATAATTATTTTACATTGTTTTATTTGAAATGATTAAATGTTGAATAAATGATAATACTAAAAATGACATTAATTTAGGAAAGCATAACTAATTTTGTTGTTTATTAATTGAATCCGAGTACAAAACAAATTTAGACATCAACCATATTGATAATTTAGCTCTTATTACTATGAACATTATTCATGTGATGGTACTATATATAAACTTATTATTTTAATTATTTTATTTAAATATTAATTGAAAAAATAAAAAGTTTTATGTGATATTTTTGGGCGTAGACATTATATGTACTAGCAGGGGGTGCCCATTTGATTCATGTGAGCAAAAAAAATAATGGATATAATAAATTTCATCAATATTTTTAGGTTAAACCAATAATATATCATATAATTATTTAAATTTATATCACATAATTAAGAATATTTTTATCACAAAATTTTATTAAAGTAACCGCCAACTAAAAGAGGTTGTTAATTACATGAGTTAAATTATAAATAATTGTATAAGATAAATAAAAAAATTATTCCTATATCTTATTTTTTAATTTTTTAAGGAAATATAGCAATTAAATTTATTTAAATATTTCAATTTTATTGTTGGTCGTTTAATGTATATCATTAATGAAATTTATTGTGTCTATTATTTTTAAATAAATGAATATTAACTAAAAAAATATTAAAGCGCACATGCATTATCGACTGTGCACCCGCAGCTAACAGATATAATATATATAGATAAACAAAAAAAATGCATATTTCTCTCAAAATAAATAAATATATACTCAATTAACTAAAAACATGCATCCCGCCATGATTAGAGATTAGTACGTGCAAGTTATTAGCTAAATAATATCCAACCGATTGATAGTGGACTAGTGGTGTTAATAGGTTGTTAGTGGTTCCTAATATATTGCTTGCGGTTGAGCAAGTTACTACCATAAATAAAGGAATGATCATAGGTTGTAGTCATTCACTTAATTTTATGTAGTAGTAAGTAACATTTTTTATTTCATTATCAACGTTAGAGAACAAATATGGAGGTGGAGCAAATTCCGAGCCCAGTGAAGAATAGTTTCAAGCTGCTCTGAGTTATCCGATCCTTTATAGTGGTTGCATCACCGAGTGCACTACAAATCAAAGAACCATATAGTGTGGGAAGAAGTTATTACTATGGATGAAGACACTTTTATGTCAATTATTTTTCGGCTCCATTATTATATTTTTCTTTCTAGATGTCATTGTAAATTATTTGTAACTATTACTTTAGGAAATTTACGTATCTCTTCAAGCTTATTTGAATCACTGAATATATAACTTTGTTTAGAGATACTTTGTTTAGCTGATATTTGTAATACAATCTGATTTATATAATTATCGATTATATTTATGTTTGTCCGCCTATTCACTTATTATGAAAATTGAAACTTATGCCCCTATGGAAAAAAAAAATCATTTTTTGTACTATTCGAATAGTACAAAAAATGATTTTTTTTTAATGTTTGGGATTAGTTTTGCAATGGATTTGTAAGGACGCATCCGTGGCAAAATGATCCTTTGCAAAATCGCACGCAATTCTGCAATAGATTAGTTAGGGAAATTAGAAATGGATTAGAGTTGAAACTGTTATCATTGCAAAATAACCCACGCATATCCGTCGCAAATTGGATACAAATTAGCAAGGGATATAGGTAAAATACGTATTTTTTACATATGTTAGAGTCGGATCTTTCTAATGCAACTTCCGTTACATAAATTAGTTTAGCAACGAGTCTGCGACGATGACAAATTTAGCGACCCCATATTTTCCTTGGACAAAATCGATTGCAAATCCCTCGCAAAAAGCCATGAGCGTCGGAATATGCGACGGATTTGTCCCTTGTTGATGCCCCTTTTTCTTGTAGTGGTGGGAGAATAACTTGTCCACTTTGTCGAAAATATGTGAAGAAGCAACATAGTCATGTAGTTATGAGTGATCAGTTGAAGGAAAAAGATTATGATAGTAAATGGTGGTTGCGTTAGGTAATTGGGCGATGATATAGTAATAACAATTATGTCAAGGACTTTGAATTGCCTTCGACATTAGTCATGTAATATTACTAGGTTATGTTATGTTATGTTTGTAGAAGTTTTTAATACTCTCTATTCTTTCGTAATCGCTAACAATAATGTTAATGTTAGAACAATTCTTCTATTATCACAACAAACTAAATTGAAATGTTTATCAATACGTATATGTCGACTAGAATTCAAGCTCTCATAAATCAAGAATCGTCATACGGTTTATAATCATGCAACTTTAGGAAAGAAATAATGCTAATGATGTATAAAATTTAAACTTTAAATTTATTAATGATTGTAAAAAATCTATTATTACACCCAGTAGCGGACCTGTTTAAATTCACCGATGTTCACTCGAACAAGTACTTTTTTTTGAAAAAAAAATTATATATATAAAGGAAAATTAATATAAAAATTAGCTTTCAAAATTATATTTGAATATATTTAAGTGTTCAAACAGATACTTTGAAAATTATAACAATTTCAAGCATGCACTTTCATACACCTAGATCCACTACTGATTACACCCTACATAACATATATAATTACTCTTAAAAACAAAGATAGAAGCAATCTCTACTACAAATACCATTATTAGGGTTAAAATTAAAAAAAAAAAATGAATTCTAAGTACATTGAATTTTTAGACAATCAATTATTATGAAAAGATAAATTTTTATTACACAATCATCTATCTTGAAATGGTGGGAGTACTATATACCTAGATTTTCATCTCATATTTATTTCGTTGTGTTGAAACCGTATCTCTAATTCTGTGGAAATAATTTATTTATGTCCAATACCTACTTTAATCATTTGTATTTTTGTTCATTATTTGCAATTAATGTAATTCACTTTTTCTTATCATTATACAGAATGTGTTGTCTGATGGTTATACTATCTCAAATAATTTTCTCATAGTTTATATATACGAGTAAATTAGCGATGAGGTGAGTATCGAACTCAGGACCTTCTGGTCACTGACAAGAGCCTTTTCCACTAGGCTATTCGATTAACTCAATTGTAGCTAAGTATTAATGATTGCTTCACAGCTATTTATGTAGTTAAAATGAGGGTATAGAGGTCATTGTAAGATTGTTTTAATGTCTTCTTAGTTTGTGTGAAATTTCTAAAATATCGCTCTTTTTGGATTGGAGATAACATAATTTACATTTTTTAAAACATTAATGAACCATTAATTATCAAAAAGTTTAATGAACGATAAATTGCCATCTGATAAAGTAAACAATTTTACCATCAAATGACTTAAAGCAAGTACTTTATGTATTGCAGTATAACCCAACTTGAAACTCACAAAAGTGATTAGAAGAAATAGGAGCTATCCCAACTCGAAACTCACATTAATATATAATTCCAAGAAATAGGATCTCTGCATGATTCCGTTTTTGTTAAAGAAGATGTACATTGCATGCATCTCCTCGGGGTGATCATTAAGCTCCTCTATTAATGCCTTAAGACAACCAAAAGATCATTATTAACGGATCTTGTTAAAACAATACGATTTCTTAGGTTGTTAATACACTATTATTGGGGGCAATTGTAGTATTTCTATAAATAGTACTGAGTACATAGGTATCAATTTGCTTTATCAATTTTTCGAATGACGCAGTTTATTGATGAGTGACAAGGTGAAGATATTCTGACACGATCGATTCGAATTCGTCAATTTCAATAAAAAAAAATAGGTATTATTTTATAAAATTTTAAAATAAAGGGTCATGCCAAAAGGCCCACACCTCAATAAGAGACGGACTAGATGACCCATTTATATGAGCACTGGACCGAGCTCAGGCGGCCCTTAAACAATAAAATGTCATAACTCATAAGTCATAAACTTGTGCAAAATAATGTTCATCGTTCTAGCTAAAGAGATATATATTGATAGAATCAGATCCATTCATTTTTTTTTATCACTGGATTATTAGGTTGAAGGAGCACAAAAATTCAAACCAAATCGATTCAAGCCTTATCCAATTAAATAGATCGATACTAGATCTATTATATTGTGTTGATTTGTTGTAATTATAGTAAATAAATTATTAGTTAGTTAAACAGGTCACATTGTTTATATCGATAGCCATAGTATCAAGTAATGTGCATATTATAGATCTTGTAACATGTCTAGGAAATTGGTCACTTTTAAAAGGAGAGGGATTACAACGTTGAACTAAATAATAATATTATCAAATCAACATAATATCTCCGATACAATAACATCGATACAATATATAATAATATCTGCAATAATCGACTATATACGACAACGATTCTGTGCCGAGGATGGGTCATCTTTTATGTTAACCCCGTGCACTAGATCACCGTTCAACTATTATTCGATCTAAGTCCATTTGTGACAAATTTAGGAGTGCATATGTTACAGTTATTATGCATCCTTCAAGTCTATTTGCTAGTACTTCTCCTACCAGAACTTTGCCTGAAGAAGATCCATTTCCAGCCCTTATTATTGCTCCCCCTCCCCCCCTTCTTCAGCTCTTCATCACTCCATATTCTTCTGCAAGACCCTCCAACTGAACTGCTATTCGAAATCCTATTGGAACCACCGACTTCATTCCTCGAATTACCATCATATTGATCACAAGAAGCTGCACTCATTCTCCTTTCTGCAAACGAAAACTCCCTCTTCGACTCTGAACATGATCGTCGATCAATCTTGAAATCAATATACGCTGGATCCTCATCGTCATCATCACCATTCGTTGCGCTAAACTCAGTTTCTTTAACTGGAAATATACTCCTATGTGGGACACTGTTTACTCTATTGAGCTCCCCAGGTCCACCCATCTTCCTTCCAACCTTAGAAAAACTAACCGCATTTTCGCTATCCCCAAATGCTTTAACTCCAGAATCATATACACCCCTGAATCTACTTTTTCTTGCTTCATTCTCTGCATCAAATGAGCCCCAAAAACTACTTCTTCTTGGCTCACTATCAATATCTGAAACTCCTCTAAATCCGCTTTTTCTTGATTCAAAATCGAACAAAACACCACCTGTAACATCAGAAATTTTAGCAGTTTGCAAAGCATAATCACTTCCTTCATCTGTATCACCATTGAAACCTCCCCCTCCCTCTCCCCTGAAGCTACAAAGTGATCTTGATCTAAAAACACCTCTTTTTTCATCTTTTTTATCACCTCCAACATATTTTTCACTATTCTTTTCCTTTTTATTCCTAACAAACAGCCTCTTGATCTTCCAAAAGCCATTTTTACTTTTCTTGATCTCGACGCAACTACTACTACTTCTCTTTAGAAGAACTACTTCATCTGTTTTCTGCCCCTCATTTTTCCTCTGCTTCTCATTCTCAATCAAGAATGATATCCTCCCGACGCTTCCAATCTCTCCGGTGCACGAAGAAGAAACATCAGAACAAGAACATGAACACAAACGTTGTTCACCACATTCAGAACAAACCAAATTCATCAAACGATCTCTAAGGCAATGAGCACATATTCCGACAGATGATGAAGATGGGTGTTTCTTGCATGGGATATCAGTTGAACATGAATAATTGAATTCCAAATGATTATTTGTATATAGAGATTTGCCTTTTTCTTTCATGGCAATCTTATTTGATTGAGATTCAAGTAAAAGGATGAATCTTGATGAAGAAAGAATTCAAGAAGATGATGAAAAAACAAAGTCCATAAGCACAACCACTTCTTTAATAAACTAGGCGTGCAAATGAAGGAATGTTTTTGAGTCAATATATAAAAGAAATTATTGAATATAATCTATAAATAGATGGAGTGATTGAATTTAACAAGTAGGAGATAATTGCACCTATAATTGGTGCATTTTGATGGGGGGAGGGGGAATGAATGGAGACTTACTAGTTCTCGAAGTACGTATTGATATAATGATATCATTAAAATTACCAATTCATAGTACTATAAAAAAAACCATTTTTTTTGTTTAAAAAATAAATCCTTTCACCTGGTCATATCAATGTGTTTCACGGGTAGAGGTCTGGCTTACCTATTTATCATTTCGATATGAAATTTTTTTTGTTAGACTCAAATTCAAGTTGTACAAAGAAGTTAAACTGTCATTAGAACATTCAAACGTTTTCTCAGTTGAGCTATGTCGGATACATCATTTATTTTTATGATATTTTTATGTAATTCGATAACCAGTACTCCATTCGATCACTCATGTTTCATAACATTCATCATTCAATCACTCATGTTTCATTTTGACATTTTTGATCACTCATGTTTCAATATCATGTGTTAGCTGGTTTTGGGGTTAAGTTTACCGTTAGGTTGCTATTATTAGTGGATGTGCTTGTCACATACATAATTATCAGAGATAAAATAGTCCTGCAACACGAAAAATTTTATGTTGGGGGACTACAATTAAGGGGATGTTATTAGATTTTATATCGGGGATTATTTAATGAAAGATTTAATTCAAAACCAATTGAAATATGATTTATCAAAAAGATCAAAATAAAACTTGAATAATCAAATGGTGAATGTTGTGAATCAATTGTATCATTAACCACATATCAAGTGTAAACAAGTCCAGTATCGAAATAACACGACATTGAATTCTTACCTTACCTTTTAACTAACGAACCAATACAAACAATCAAGTTAGATCTTCAAACCGATAACGAGTTACCCAACTCAATATCAAGCATTATTTGAGCTATAAAAAGTCGTCAACTTTACGTTTTCTTTAGAATGAATAGTAGTGTAATAGTAGTAACATGTGTATGTGATGTGAAATGCTCAGTGCTGTCCAAGAGCATTATTGTGTTCCAGTGTGTGGATGAAGAAGCTCGATCCTCAGCTTCTTTCATTTTTTTAATGATGTTTCTTTTCAAGGGACTAAACCAAATCATCACACAAACAATTGTTCTTTCCATTTATCGTTTCACACTCACACGCAACGATACTGTTCTTCCTTTGGGTCCAACCATATTGTTCTTTTCTTGTCAAGCTTACTTGTCTGCGAGTTCTGGTAGATAATATGCATTTATAAGATAAATTATCAAAATGATCTCATATAATATATGTAATTTATATTCAATCTCAGTAAATATATAGTCTGCATAAATTATTTATGATATTGATCTAAAATGTGCAGTTTAGTCCATCTTTTGAATGAAAAGTTATATTTTAACAGAAATAACACTAAATTAGAATTCTAAAAACTTAAATATTTCTTAAAATGATATACCTTAGTTCCTGATATTAATCGAATTGAAAATATGCATTATAATCGTGAAGTAAGTGATTTAACCTTTTGTTGATATGATTATTGGAGTCATCATACGTGAGTTTGGCACTTTGCAAATGACATAGATGATACATTACATCGTCCTTTTATTTAGGTAGGCTTTCTTTTACATCAATATTGACTTTATATATGGTTCCAAATAATTTACACAAAGTCATCTTGTTGTACCGACGTTAGCATGTAACATTTTCTTGCCTTTTCTTAAACATATTTCGGCCATGAAAGTAACTCATCAGCAGAACCAACCATTTCTATTTATCCACGTCTTTTACACCTATAGTATTTTCTTAGAAATTTTGGTATCCATCGATCTAAACGAGAAAGTTTGAGCACGTGTCTTGTTCATACTTTAATTTCATTTTATGAGAAGTGTCAATTATAGTATTAGGATATTTGGATGGATATGTTAAGTTATTATTTGATGGAATAGTTTTATAAATATATGAACTATTCTTTTCAACACATTATATATAAACGAGTTTTTCTAATACATTTCTTTATCTTTATAATAAATGAGAGATTATTGGTGGGTGATTTATTCGAGAAATGATTTCAGACACACTTAATATTAGCATATACTATATTACTATATTATTAGAGTCCTATATTGTTAGAGTACTAGAGTCCTATATTGTTAGAGTACTAGAGTCCTATATTGTTAGAGTACTAGAGTCCTATAGTACTAGAGTCCTATATTGTTAGAGTATTAGAGTCCTTATGTTATTAGGACTAGCATCGTTGTTGTGTATAAATAGGACCTTCCAGTGTATGTAAAGATCATCAAAGAATATTACTACTTTCACTTAACATTTTGAAACTCTTATGAGATGGTGTAGTAATAAGCTAGTAGTTTTAACTTGTTATTGCATGGCCATGTTCGTTATGCCCCGTCATAATGTCGCAAAATAGTTGATGGGAACGCTCACAAGTTCGTTGGCTTGTTGTAGTGCATCTCTTGTTATTATTGACAACTTGTTTCGTCTTTAATTACATTCACTTGCAAACATATGCAAAAATTGAGTACTCCCTCTATTTCATTTAAATAATCTAAGTTTTAATTTTCTCAAAAAAAATATTGAATAACTAGTAAAACTAAATAGATTTCCAAAAATATATGTAAAAGTTGATCAGATGTGACAAATTATGAAAAGTTGGAAATGAACGATATATATGATAGCTATCCCCGAACTTTTTGTAAGTATATATTATCTGAAGTATTTAGCAAGTGTAGCGAGGGTAAATTTTACGGAAAAATATTATTTTCCTCGTATGTTTGTCTTTAATTTTTAATAATTACTACATTATAAGTTAATAATTATAGTCCTTCCAATCTAAAAAGAGTGATTTTCTCGAATTTTCACACTAAATAGTAAGGCACTAAAACATTCTCACAGTGACTTCTCTTCCCCCATTAACCACATAAACATCGGTGAGCCAACCATTAAGTAATTACTCTTCACTACTACAACTACGAGCTTGGAGCGTTATACAAATATAAACTGCTATCTAAGTACATCACTAGGTTATCGCTTTGTGGAGCTTTATCCAAGTATAAAGCGCTATTTAAGTATATTACTAGCTTAGGGCATGTTTGGGCCCTATCTAAACTACAATAGTGGTAGCTTTAATAGCGTCTAAGGTCAAAAAAGAGTGCAATCTAAGCACAATTCTGTGGTAGAGCTTGTTTTGAGCTTTTTCAAATGTCTAAAAAATCACTCTTTTAAGATTGGAGGTAGTACACAATGTTTGTAAAATATAATACAATAGTTATCTTTTTCACAAGACCCTGTGCCCTGTGGATGGACCATATATTTAAATGAGTACCTTATCGATGTCATATGACAATTTTGCACGCTTGATCTTGGAAAAATCCATCACTTATTTTTATATTCTAAAATCAAATTTCTTAATTTACAACTTTTTGGGGGTTCAAAATGTTATGCACACTATTAAATCGATAAGCTCTATCAAGCAATGCCACCTGCCTACATTGAGCAGCACATTTTCTGAAGGGTATGATGGCCAACCCCCCACGCACGCTCCTTCTATTATTGTGCATCTATCACTATAATCTTTCTACATTAAAAAATTAATTAATTTTAAGTGTTCCTAATTGAATAGATAATCTTACTTTTCAATTATTTGATTGCAATCATTATGTTTTATTCTCTACTTTGGTATAACCACCAGTGTGGTCATGCTTTTTACTTTTCAAAGAACAAGAAATTAGAGGCTTTTCTAGGTAAGCCAACTTATATTACATGGATCATGGAAGACCTTAAACTAATACATTGATAGCCCGCAAACCACATCAGTCAGGTAAATCACATTAAACAGAAAAATTGAGCTCATGACATTACGATCGCAAAACTCATATACTCCAAGAACTTGGTCACCTTGCAGGCATATAAATGTCGTATCTATATTTTATAGAGAAACCATCTTATGCAGCTTCATATTTCAATGGTGCATGAAGGTCTCTTTCAATTAGTGAATAAATTGTACATCATGTAATTGCAGAAAAAAATGTCAACAGTATGTGAAACATTGTTTCTAATAATCTACTTATTCTACCCAAAATTCAGTCTTTATTGCTGGTGAATCACGAACAATAGATCGGAGCTCTTCATAGTAGGCATCCAGGGGATTTTTGTTTATACTTTGGCTATCAACACCCATGCTAGGGTTATCAGTTTTGGCATTGCGACTATTTGCATGTTTATTTGACAGGGAGTCATGGAACAATTTGAGTGCATCTGTTGTAGAAACGGAATGTGCAGACTCGTGCAGATCCCTGAATTTCATCCTTTTTTCCTCTGTGTCGATCAGTTTCTCCCTTAAACCACTCGGGAGGCTAGCCAGAGCGCTGTATTGTGACGATGGAAGAAAAGGACAAAGAACGCGCATCAGAAAATATTATTAACTTAGACGAAGAATATGTGTACATTATTAATCCCTAATAGCATACAGTGTTGATACAAGTGTCATATCCTTTTGATGATTACCTGGTAATGCCTCTTACAACACCAAAATTGATTCCAACATGGACAGACTCCTTGAACCCAATGTTAAACCCCTCTTGAGCGGAAGCTTCTTTCCCAGCCATCAATCCATCACGGTATCCTATCTAATCGCAGTCAAGAGTAAAAACAGGCTTCCCGGAGTAACATGGAAACATGCATGCTGGTATGATGTATGAAGCAACATTGAGAAAAAGAAGCTTTAAATGAAAGGATACGTTGTGTAACTGATCTCGCCTCCTTCGCCATTCCCTATCAAGATCAGAAGTAGCAGATCTATCTTGAGCACATTCGTCAGCAGATCCATCATCATACCACAAATCACCCTCATCGCCTACTGAGAGTACAAATTAATCGAAGAGGATGCTTAATCAAGGGCTTGTACACAACCACTTCAAGTGGATCAAGCATAATCAAACATGAATATACGAAGTGTAATTTTCCGATACTAAAATGCAACTTCATTTATAACAAGGCAACTTATTTGTAAATTACCATAAGCAAAAGTTTTTTCTTCACAGATCTATGTAAATGGATTAGGGTTAAAAAGATGGCATTTCATACACTGGGCATCTAATTGTTTTTGTTTGTTTGTTTGTTTGTTGATGATAGACAGCATTATAGTCTAACGATTACATGACGAGAATTCTGAGAAGCCAATAACAAAAGTCAAATGCAGTACATAATAATTTTTCTAGCTTATCCCATACCATTAGTATCAGATAACTCAACAGTAGAACTTGCAGGCAATCCGCTATTTGAATTCTTCAAGATATCAGAATATAGTTCACTGGATATGCTGCCTTCCATTTACAACTGCAAAAATATTCACTAAAGTCAAATTTACCAAATAGGAAAATCACAAAGGAGCAGTAATTCAAAAGGTCGGAATCGATATAACCATTATGAAGATAATGACATAAAACAATAACAAGTAATCAGTGAGGGAGATAAGACGATTTTTTTATAAACGTTGCAATATTTCTAGCATGCTCCTAAGTCCTAACCAAAACATTGTCTAATCAATAAGGAAGATTGAAGTTGAATCTTAACAGCAAACCTCTTGATAGTTTAAATCTAGAATGACCGTAATGAGGATTCTTAACATTAGATTTAATTAGTATTCCAAAAGAACAACATATGTTACAGTGCAGTTAAGAAACTATGATAATGAATTTGCATATTTCCATTACAACTGTGAGACGGAAAGCTTGTTTCGCCCATTAGATTCCAATTATCATAATACTAGATAACTGCTAGCTTCATCTTTTCCTATTCTCATTCTTCTCGTCCTTCCCCCTCAACAATAAAGGGTTCCGGTCCTTCCTCTCATCTTTATAAGCAAGTACATTGCATATTTCAAATCAGCTATCCTTACAGTTCTGTACACAATTGTAATTAAAATATCCTTCCTCTCAACCGCCTTTGAATATATACACTATTTCGTGAAAGAAAATGGAACATTTTTTTTATCTAATTCACTATCATTATAGTAATATAAGTACTCCCTGCATCCCTAAAAGATAGCCACATATAAGTTTCGATGACTGACTTAATAAATTTTTAAATTAATCATTTTTTAGTATTCTTTATACTATTATTGAAAATAAATTCAAAGATAGCATTTTTCAAGTAATTTACTATCACAATTATATCTTTGATTAAAATCCAATCTATAATTCTCAATTAGGGCAGATAAGATTGTTAATTTTGACCATTAAAAATCACATAAATCATAGCAGAAAAATTCAATAAATTACAATTGCATTATTGTAATAATATAAGACAAAATGAACATCATTGAAAAAAAGAATATTACTTGGTGGTATGAAGTTTTATCAGGCTCCCTCCGGCGGCTTTGCCGGCTAGACTTGAGGTGGCTTTGGTGGTGGAACGACTAGGAGGAGATGTAGAGTAGCATGTGGATGGAGAATTTGAGTAAAATGAATTAATATTTGGACACATCTTCTTTAATAAACATATTTTATTATTTTTGACAAATTAATTGTGTTAATAAAATATTTTTATATGACTAAAACATGATGGGTTATACACACCTACTGCTGTTAACGAGCCGGGTTCGAGCGAGTAACGGGTTACCCAGCCGGGTTTTTATTTTACCGAGCCGGGTAGCAAATGTATTACCCTCGTATCGCTCGATAAGGACACGAGCGGGTACCGAGCCGGGTTTTTTGAGCCGGGTGACGAGCGGGTTCCGGGTTATTCCCAAATTTCTATTTAAAAATTTTATTTTTGAGGTTCTCTTCAACAATATTTCATTGTTGAAATACAAATCTGAAAATTCTTTTCAATACTAATTTTATATTGGTCATTTGAAGTTCAATATGATTAAAGTATAACGTATATTACATATAAATATACAATATAAAAAATAAACGAGCTGGTAATCGAGCGGACCCAGGTTTTTTGATTCGGGTATCGAGTAAAGAAAATTACTCGAGTATCGCTCGATAAGGATACGAGCGGGTAACGGACCCGGGTTTTCCGAGTCGAGTAACGAGCGGGTTACGAGTTACCCGGTCCTTTAACAGCACTATTAACACACCCAAATAATATCAAATAGCGTTTTTTGCATGAGTGAAAAGACTATTTTGCGTCATCTGTTTGCAAATATAATGTTTAAGAAAATTTCATTCAAAATTCACCTCATCACTAATTTAAAAAAATATATATATATCATTGAGAGGCAAAATAATAGTGCACTACTTAAAAAACACTATTTAAGTGTGTATAGTGTTTCCCAACTAAAACTTAGGAGAAAATAATTTTTGCATCGTTCAAAATAATTTTCAAATTTTATATATGCTTCATGTAGATGATGGATTTTGGTATGATATAATTTTTTTAAGCATGTTAACTCTAAATAATTAAGAGTGTATTTTAAGGATACTCAACCACTCAATATGAGTTATATACTCCCTCCATCCCTCAAGCATTATCACATTTTAAACTTTTAGTGATTAACAAAACACAATTTAAAATGTAAATATCTCTTATTCTATATACGAAAAAATTATAAATTGTTGATATTTCAAAATTACATATTGAGACGAGTCTAACAAGATCATACAAAACTATATTATTTTTTATCGTTTAATAAAAATTTATGATAAAATTTTATAATATTTAACTAATAAAAGTCAAAATATAACAATTTTTAGGACGCAGGAAGTAATATGTTGTGTAAATATGGAGATCTCTTGGAGACCAAAAATAATAATAAAAGAATATATTAATGATGATTGATTCCATCTATTATTATTATTATTTTATTATTTATGTATGATGCATTGAAAGTCTATAAACAAATCTTCATTTTATTGTACTCTACATAATTGAAAGCACTATCTTCTCCTTGTTTTCTATTATCTGTTTATTATCCTTTACAAAATTATATTCATAACAGTCATAACTCACAAGTCTTATCAGGGTAATAATGCTTATAATTAAATGAGATTTAATTTATATATCGCCTTCTCAATTGATAAAACAAATCATATCTTTTTTTTTCAATCAGCAAGTTGAATTAACTAGTGAAAACCTGCATAAACCCCATGCATTTATCACTTGGGGTGCAAAGATCAACCCATGTGGTTTCTTTCTTCAATCATGGGTCAATCGACATTTTAGTAATTCCTAACCAGAAGTTTGGAATCATATTAAAATAGTTTTACTACAAATTTCACAATATCAGTGGCTGGACACTACTTAATCAGCAATAACATGAACTCTTGGGAGTCGAATGGATCGCTTGACTGAAAACTCTGGGAGTTGCGCAACGCTACTTCCAACGATATGCGCCTGCGGGTAACAGTGATTATGCACGTATAACGGTTAGGGTGAAAGAAAAGTATATACAATATAAAAGTTTCAAGACAATGCAGCTAGCAAACCTGCAGAGCCAAATGCACAATTGCTTCTCAAGCTTCCTTTCTTGTTATCCTGAACATTAAAAAATGGGAGTGTTTAGCCGAGATAACTTTTAGGCAGGGAACTTCCTCCAGTGAGAACATTACTGGTTGGCCTAGATATTTAAGTGCTCGACAATATTCAACTGCCACTTCGAAATGTAACTACAGACTAGTTACTGGCCTTGAGGTATGAAAGGCCAAAGTGCTCTTTAAGTAAAGAATGAACTCAAAGCCTTTCAACTCATTTTCAGTTCACAACAAGATGACGTAAAAAATGTTACTTGTTCAATTTTATCAAAGATAGTAGCATAGTTCTCACCTGAAGCAGTAGATACCCAAGGCTGTTGTGATTTCATGAATAACTGATGTAGCGAAATGGAGGTAGAAGGAAGCTACACATGACAAAAGTACATATTAGCTCAAGATGAACTAAGCGACAAGTTAAAAAAGATAACTTCTATGGGACTTTCAGTCAAGTAAACGACTAGCATGGGAAGTGCTTCAACAGTTCCATCAACTAGTATTATACTAAATAACAGATGTAAAGGACTGATATGGTCCCAAGCACATCATTTCAGTCTATCAGAACATGTAATCGAAGGAGCTAAGTTCAAATTATTAGGGTGCATAAGCTACAAAATTTAGTCCCCTAGAAATAAACTATTTATGGGCTCGTTCATAATCCTGAAAATACATATAGCCAAATATGTAATAGAAAATTAAGAAGAAAACTCCACCTGTGTAAACAACAAAGCCAAGGAGGACCCAGAATTCATCAACCAGAGGTACTCTGCCAGGGAATTGAGAGAAATAATCTTTAGTGTCCAGAAACAAGATAATTTTAGAATTTCACGGGTATTCTTTTTTAGTAGTCAAGAAAGGAATGAGAAATATGAATTGGATGCGTACCCATCATTTAATCTGGCAGTGAGTAAATTTGCAATCACAAAAGGAAGATACAACAATGACTGCAATGGTTAAACAATAAATTATTGTGACATATATAAGCAGAGTATCCACAATTACCACTCAACCAATAACCAATGAGGAATTTCGACCATTCTGTTGAAGGGAAGAAAACCTACTGAAAAATATTAGGAGGAAAAAAAAACAAAACTTGCACCAGAACCAACCTCCGAAATGCCAGATATGATGTAAAAGTGGAGATAGCTCATTTTATTAAACGAACAGATTGCTCGAACAACTTAACTAGAACTCTTGTTAACTAAAGAATCCAAGATTCTTCTCAAAACCACCTTACCCAGTTCTCATATTTTTATATCTGAACTTCAATTTAAACATGCCTTGAGAAAAAATTACCACAAAAACATAAAAGTCACCAAGACCAGGTAGCATGAAGTGAACAACTTATGCACAACATCATCAATTATTCAAGTTCAGGGTAATTCATTATTGAAGTTGAATGAACAACAAAAGGGCAATTAAACTTGATGGGGTCAACATACTTCTACTGGAACAGAAAGTTAATAACAATACCTTAGTAAGGTAACTGTATAAGAAATTATCTTGCAGCACTTTTTTGTTTTTGGTAAAATAAAAGCTCAAGTAAAAACCATTTAGGTGGCGAATTAATTGTCAGCTACTTAAAAGAAGCATACACAAAAGCCCAGTTTAATCTGCCAAACTCATACAATATGCATGCTTTTCAAATGATAGCAGAGATTTACATTAAGGGATGTCAAATTATGAACTTACCATGCACATGTTTGTTTTCAAGCCCTTGGGTTCATCACACAAGTGAGCAAGAATCATTCTTCCCTGCAAATGTCAAACCTCCTCAGGACGCAAAATTACAATCTAAATGCTTAAAATGTAAAGCGAACCACAATTTAGTGGCACGGAAAACAACCTAGAATTCACCAATCAAACAGCTAGGACTATTTTTTGGCATCAAAGAGATAAGATCAGTTTTATAGTTGTGCAGGATAAAAGAAACCATACCACAAGAAAACCAAATGCAAGTCCAGTTCCCATTATAATCAGATGAGGATATTTGCCCATTACATCAATAAGAGATAAATAATCCCTGCAAAAGTTATCCAAATTTATTCAAATATTAACTCACAACAAAAACACATGAAATTCAATGTAAGACTAACTCACCAAGTAAGGACTCCTGCTAACAGTGCAATGAATGGGTAAAGCTGTCAAGTACATGGATGACTGTTTAGGAGTAGGAAGAAGATAAAATCTAAGATGCAAAAACTTCAAGGAATAAGTTTTACCATAGCCACTGCTAGATGCATACTCCCGTTCCTTGAAAGGACAACTTTATAGACATTTTGGATGCTGCATCATAGAATTCGTACAATCACGGAAAATTCACAAAATGACTAGTCACAGTTAAGAAAGACATGGACTCATTCACTAAGAACCAGAGAAAACAACTCATAGTTCATCAAATACTAATGCAAGACCACAATATATCTAGATTCGATCATCAATCAGCATCTTAAAGATCTGATGTAGTATATCCTCCTTTTTCATTTAGATGGCCTAACTTGAATTTTCACATATATCATGGGAAGTGATCAAGTTAGTGAAACTTTGGTGACATACCCTTCTTTTAAAGTTTGAACGAAAGTATCTTAAAAAACATACGTGTAAGCAAATTTGCACTACTGTACTAGAATGAATGAGTAAAGGTTGCACAAATTATTTAGAAAGTAGATCATTGAAATAAAAACTGGGGAAGCATCCCTTAAAGCACATGGTATGCAAGTCATTGATTAGAACTACTCACTTGCACCAGACTGTTGGTATAACAGCGAAGACAATCATAAGAAACAGTGCAGCTTTATATGTTGGAATTTCTGAAGCAAGCCAAAAACGTTAATCAAGTCAGCTAATGACAGAAGCACAGTATGCCATTGACATTAATGAAATTATAATGAGTAGACACTCAGGCCAACTCACCACTTATCACCGGAAGCCAACTCAAAAATGGAAAAGACTTCCCAAAATATTGACCCCACCAATCAGCTCCTGAAGAAGACATTCAAACAATTTGAATACTGAGAGATGGGATAAGCTGATACACAATGCTTAAACTAACATGCCTTATACTTCACAGTTAGCACATAAAAGTAATAGAGTGCAAAAATAATACCAACAATAGCTGTTAAGAAGTGTGTCAGGTATATCAACATAAGACCCTCCGTAGGCCCATTAACTACTGGAAGTATAAGAGTGTTGGTGAAATAACTGCAAAAAAAGAAGATCCATATAACTTCAAAATCAAAGACCAAATCCCAAATTCCTAAGGATGTGACCATAAATATAAATATACAAATTAAATAATAAAGAAACAACACAAGTCTAACCACAACAAATTGACACGTGAAACTATCTAAGGAGAATAAGAACCATATATCATATCTTACATGAAACATATAAGAATCGATATGAAATAATAATAAGGGAAGCAAGAACCACATGTCATATATTACATATAACAAATAATGGATTAATAGATTTCTATATTTAAAGTCTAACGTGAGTACGTGACAACTACATAGAACAATGTAGCTTGCGTTATCATAACCTACAGCAATCCAGAATGCGCTTTGTTTTTTAATATGGCCTATCAATTAACCTGACACCCTGGAGCAAATACAGATCTAGAGGCTCAAGGCCCTCTCTCAACTCTACACTAGTACCAGGTAATAGTTAATACCTGTGATGATACTTATAACAAGAACAAGAAATTATAAAATGAGCATCAATAATCATAGTGTCACATAATAACATGTTACATGCTCTTACACAGATAAATAAATCACTTACGCTTCCCAAGTGGCACAATAAAAAGGCACAGCGGAGATGACCCAAAACCAGAAAGTTGACCGACCACAAATAGCTGTGCTTCCGAATGCCAATGCTTCTAACTAAGACATAATACAAACTATATCACATAAGGAACTCTTACTAGAAGAAAGAATAACAGAATATAAGAACATACCGCACAAGCAAGAGCATCACAACCTGCATAAGCATAACGAAAGGAAAAGGAAAGGTATAAAGGTTAGCCGAATGAAAAAAATTAGATAAAGGAAATATGATTAAGAAATTAGCAACAAGAAAACATGTACACATAGAGACTGAGACAGATCAGTTACCGTGATCAAAAAGCTCCCCAAGTGGACTAGATGAATTTGTTCTCCTTGCTTGTTTACCATCAACAGCATCAAATGTCTAACATAATTAAAATACAGTAAATTAGTCTCCACACATGATGATTTGATAAATTTACTCATTCTCAATTACAGCTCTTAATGCTTTAAACGAAATGGATAGGAAAGCTAAAATCTTCTCAGGGTAGTCAACATTATTATTAATTAGGGGATTTGGGTAATAACTAATAATAGCTTTAGTAAACAGATATATAAGCAATGTGAAGAGAAACTGAACAAGGAGGCAACTAGATGAAGGTGAAAATTGACAGGATAGACATAATTTAGCAGGGACTAAAATATTACAAACCTGATATAGAAACAATAATAGCCCATGAGCAAAATTCACCCATCTCGGGGGAGGGGTGTCCAGTTGAGGAGAATATATCTGAGGAAAATGTCTATATTATTAATCCAACTTATGAAGTAAGATGATGCTAGGCATATGAACACACAATTTTGCCATAATTATAAACAAACCAAAGAAAAAGCAAGCGAAAGAGGAGAAGAGAAGTAAAGGGAAATAAAGTAAAATTATCTAAATGGCATGCAAAATTTGAATGCTTACACAAGGTGCACTTCATTTAAAAGGATCTTATAGCAATCAAGAAAAGTTAAAATCTCAACTAAAAAGGATACAATGATGTTTGAGTGGCTTGGTATTTACAAAATTGGTAAGATTGTCAAAAGGATAAGAAGGTGGCTTGATATGACTACTGCTTGTTGACTACTACGGGAATATTAATGGTTAGATGAATGTGATCGCAGAAGAGAAAAAAGGAAAAGAACTACTAAGGAGAACATCTCATCCATTTCTGTGAAGAAGATGTAGAGATGGGGTTTTCATTTCCAAACGAAAAATTAAAACACATGTCATGGGATTATATGAATATTCTCACTCACATATCCAAGCACTGAAGAAGCAGCCAAAAACATGAATCCCATCAATGTGATCTGAAAACAGGAAGAAGCATAAGTGCTCGGAAATGCAAGATGAGACAACGTTCAAAGTGGAAACAAAAGATACAATGATAGAGACTCCAGATCTTACCCCATTGGGCCTGTGACAGCAGCAGGACATAATACCCAGAAAAATAAAGACATTAGCGGATTAGGGATCATGTTTCAGCAAGAAGTATATCAAAATTAGCCATTACTGAAGAATAGTACAACTTATTACACTTCTGTTACCATAGCTCTCATCACCTATTTCGCTCCAATGACACATGACAATTAACACACACAAAAAAACGTAGAAAAGAAACTCGAAAGCCAACAGTATCAGTTTTCTTCCATTCTATGTCTTTAAAAAAAATATACTCTGTAGCATTCAACAAAGCAAACAATCTGCATAACATAGTTAAGTTCATAAAAGGAAACCCATTCACTTAATTTTGATACTAATCTTAACAGCATAGAATCTACAATCCAAAGCACATATCATCAATTAACAAATTTTATAAAAAATAAAAATGTAAGCTTTAGTACATTTGGCTTCCTAGTTAATCTGATGTCTAATTTTTTTAGATAACACAACACCTCAAGCTAGAAAATTATACTGTAATAATTTCTCAAACAATTCAAGAAAGTGCAAGAAAAAAAATAACTACCCATCATTAAAATAAAAAAATATCAGCTTTAGTATATTTGACTTCCTAGTTGCCTACAGTACACAATTTAAGCAAGCATCAGTTCAAACTACAAAATTACCATATTTTACAACCCTTATTCAACAAAATGCAAAAAGAAAAACTCATTCATAATAAATATGTTAATTACATTCAAGCTAATATAACACTTCAAACTACAAAATTAAAACAAATTCTACACAAAATGCCAAAAAAAAAAATAACTCATCCATAATAAAAATGTGAATTTTCGTATATTTGAGCTAATAAAACACATCAAATTACATAATCACTAGAGTAATTTTTGAAAATGCAAAAAACAAAAAAGAAACTTACGGCATCCAAAGAGGGAAGAGATTGACGAAGCGGCTCCAAAAGGGTTGCAAAATGTACTTGGACACTATTGAATGATCCACTCCACTATACTTGTACCTATGCAACGCCATCACCCCATGTTGCCCTATGTACCCCATCGTCTTCTTGCTAATTTCTTCTGTGTTGTATAATTATTTTATATGATTAGTTTGAATAAATATGATGGTTTGATTAAAAGAATTAACTGGAGTTATTGATTGTTGATTGAGCAGTGAAGCTTGATACTGGACAATTATTTTGGGACAAAATGGTTGCAGAGATCTGGAGAGGTTTCCAAAGGGGAGTACTTTGATGGACTGATGGTCTGATGCTACACAATAGGGTTTAAGGTTGTGTAATGAGGTCAATAAGACTTGACCAACACATATGTGGAAATCCTTCAACAAATTTAATGGAGGTTGATAACGTTTGACTAGTATTGATTTGGTTCATTTTGATTCCACACGACACGATTTGTGTAACTATTTAAACAATTTTAGTGGAGTTGCTAAAAGTATGACTCGATTTTGCTTAACTCGGGCTGATATGTATAGGAAACATGCTTAGTAAGGTTGATAAAGTTAGACTCGGATTGGCACGATAAGATGTTAGATATGTATAAGTCATTTGGCAAGTTTAGTGGAGGTTCGACTCCACTTGATTCAGTGTAATACGTATAAGTCTTTAAACAAGTTTATTAAGACTTGGGTAAATTTGATACGATACGTAAAATACTTTAAACAAGTTTAGTAGATCTTATTTGATTCGGTATGCTATCATACGAAGTATTTTAAAAAAAACATCCTCATTAATAAAATAAAGTATCCGCTAAACTATTTTTAATAGTGAATTTAAGTTTGAGTCTAGCTAGGCAGCTAGCAAAGAGTGATGCCATTAGATGAATTTTTAACTCTGGTTTGAATATATTCAGGTTCCTCAAACTTTGAAGAAAAGTAAATCTATCGAAATTAAATCAAGATTTAATTAGATTTGGAGCATGACTTCGATGACGAATATTGTCAATATTGATTAGTACAAAAACAGCAAGTAATCGGATGCTTAAACGTCGTTGATTGGTAATAATTAAGTATTTCATCAGTTTCAAAGCCATTAAAGTCCATGGTTATTGGTCTATGTGGAATTGTTTTTAACCAGTTGATGTTTAGTGATCTTTATGGCATATGCTTAAGTTATATTCCATCCTCTTTTCAAGGAGGCCAGCTAACCAGTCGTGCACTTAACCAACAAGTTGAATGTTAATAACGACCCCTTGTACCAAACGTAATGATGCTAATGGACCGGTTAACCGGGAACGGCGGTCGTCGATTGAATCGATATTTGAGTAATTTTTTTAATTTGATAGCTTATTGAGTAAACACTGACTGCTTGACATATTACTTGATAAAGAATAAATAAAAATTGAAAATGTAAAAATACAATTATTTAACACTATATAATTGGTTGTTTGATAATTTTATGAGAAAAAATAGTCAAAAAATTCATTAAAAATGTAAAAGGACAACAATGCTATAACGGTAAATATTTTTGAACAATATATTGGTGCTAGGATGATATCTAAAAATGAACGGATATAGTATATTTTAGACTTTAACCATAATTAATTTACTTAGCCTAAATAAATACTCAATACTATAGCATAATCATTACAGTTCATATTCAATCCATTGTTTAACTATGATATAGGGTTGCTAATGGACCGAATAACATGCACTCGCTCATCGCCTGATTGAAAATTTCGGCTCGATCATTCTCTCGTACCCTTATTCGAGCCATACTCGGATAACATGTTTGGTACCCATCTCGGTAAAGCTCAACCCGGTTGGGTTAACCAGGTGTCCACTCGTACAGGCTCATTTGCAACACTATCTAAGAGTTAAGTATCATTCCTTCAATTTTTTAGTTGTTGTTTTTGCATTATTCACATATATTAAAAGAAAATTAGTCAAAATCTATATTGAAAATGTAAAATGACAATTGAATGTAACTATATCATTGGATTTTGTTATAATTTAAATGAAAAAAAAAATTAAAAGTACATTATAAATATAAAATTACTTTATACTATGATAGAATGACAACTATATCAAAATAAATAATTTAGGCTAAAATGATAACTAAAAAAACGGAGGGAGAAGTAAAAAATTCATGATTGGTGTATAATTATTCAAACACGAATCTAGTTTGCATAAAGTGACCATTATTTTTCATATTCTTTTGTTATCTTCTTCCCACACCCATAAATAAATATTCCTTTTCAAAGTGGTGATTATTTTATACAGTGATAAGAAAAGGAACCTTGCCATCCATGCACGTGAAGTATATCAATTGAATCTTGAGGTCATGCGTGCAGGCCCCAGATCAGCATCTCTACACAATAGTACCATAATATTTTAATCTCATTATTTCTGATGCCAAACTCATTTCTAACTTCCTTTTTATTAAACATGAAATATTATTTGGTTATACACCTTTATACTATTTTAAAAAAGTAAAACGTTAATGTTGTTAAATTAAATTTATTATTTTTAATTTCACAAAAATCTCTAACTAAGGTTTGAAATTACAACCTGAATTTTCGAATCTTTCAAACATAATCCAACCTCGAATTATATATAAAGTTCGTTAAAACTAAATCTAACAGAATTGGTTAACTGTTATGTTCAATAAAAAGTGTAATTCAATAAAATTCAATATAATAAATTATTATGTTCCAATTGAGGAATTTCATGTGGTGAGCTTTTGAAGTGCTCTAAAATACCTATACACACGACTCTCGTGACTCATGAGTCTCATGGTTGATTCATTTCTATCCTCTTCAAAATACGAACATAATTCAATTCTCTCCTAGATTTGAATTTAAAGGGTAGTTAAGGCATTAACAAATTTAAAACCTCAAGAAAAATCCCTAGCCACACAATCCAGTGGCAAAAACGTCATTCCACCCAAATCAGCTAGTCAAAATTCACGGCCCATGCACCTATATAAAGTCATCGTTTCACCTCATAGCTGTCCAAATTACTGTTATTGCGAAATCATAGTGTCTCCCCCTCTCTCTTTCTTTGCGCCGCATCTTAATTCTCCTAGGGTTTCTCTTCACAACTATTTCAGTACGTATTTTTTACTCTACATATTTTCTTTATTTGATTTTACTTTATTTTTACTGTTTTGTAGTATGTTTGTAATTATTAAACGTATCGTTCTTTTGAATTTATCTGCAGATTTAATTGAGGATTGAATTTGGTTGATACAAAAATTCAGATTATCAAGTCTGAGCAAGAATACTCTGAAATAGTAGGTACCATTATTTGATCCTATTTTGTACTCAGTCGTTTATTACTAAAATGAGTATGGTCTAATTTTGATTGTTTGATGATTGAGTTTGAAGTTTTGAACTAATATTATCATTAACCTGATGATTTTGGCTTCAATTAGTACCACAGAAAATTAATTTAAAACTAGATAATCTTTGAGGGATGGAGGGAGTGTTTAATTGATTTTTTATAGGGCTGCATTTTATTGAATTTGTTGATGCATTACTATTTGTTGTTTCGGTATCTGTTTGAAAGTCGACGAACTGGTGTTTAATGTTATATATTTTTTCTAATTAAATGAGATTGTGCTACTCTTCTTAGGCTAATCAGTGGTGTCTTGCCTGTTGTAAGATTCTTATTTATTGGCTTAATTCTCCCATGGTCATTGAGTAATATGCATTGATTTCGACATGTTCTTGTATCTAGTGTTGATGTTTTACTCTGATATGATTGAACAGGCTTAAAGTGAATGTTCTAATGGAATCCGAAGGTGGGAAGGAGGACTCCAGCAGTAGTAGTAGTAGTAAATCCTTATTTTATGAAGCTCCTCTAGGTTACAGCATTGAAGACATTAGACCAAACGGTGGCATCAAGAAGTTCCGTTCTGCTGCATACTCCAACGTAAGTTGTAGTACTTCATTAAACTCATTTTCAGTTCCAAATGTGATCACAATCTGACATATTTTTATCATTTTTTGCAGTGCTCTCGCAAACCATCCTGATATTCCTAGTGTTACTCACCCTCACCGCGTTTAGGAACGTGGTTTTACAAGCAGCTTTCATTTTCACTCTTCTTATATTTTATTTCCTTTGCTCCTTTTCTTCGGTACTCTACCTCTTTCGTTTCGCCCCCTGCAACAACTGAACATTATTTTCGGTAGCTGTCAAAATGGCAGTTCCTGTCTCTGCTATTGGTTTTGAAGGTTATGAGAAAAGGCTTGAGATATCCTTTTTCGAGCCAAGCATCTTTTCTGACCCTGAAGGGAATGGGCTTCGATCTCTTTCGAAAGCTCAGCTGGATGAATTCCTTGGTGCTGCTGAATGCACCATTGTATCTTGTTTATCGAATGGGTACTTCGACTCTTATGTTCTCTCTGAGTCAAGCCTCTTCATTTATTCTTACAAGCTGATCATCAAGACCTGTGGGACAACAAAGCTTCTTCTTGCTATCCCTCCCATCCTAAAGTTAGCTGAATCCTTGTCGCTTGAAGTAAAAACTGTTCATTACTCCCGTGGGAGCTTCATTTTCCCCGGAGCTCAATCATTTCCTCATCGTAGCTTCTCTGAAGAGGTCACTGTTCTAGACAAGTACTTCGGTATGCTTCGTTCAGGTAGCAATGCATTTGTTATGGGGAATTCTGATAAACAGGGGAAGTGGCACGTCTATTCAGCTTCTGCTGAACCTGCCCATTCATTTGAACCTACTTATACGGTGGAGATGTGCATGACTGGTTTGGACAAAGAAAAGGCTTCTGTCTTTTACAAGAGTGAAAATAGTTCAGCTGCCCTGATGACAACGCAGTCTGGTATTAGGAAGATTCTCCCAAAATCTGACATCTGTGATTTTGAATTTGATCCCTGTGGTTACTCTATGAACTCCATTGAAGGAAGTGCTCTGTCCACCATTCATGTTACACCTGAAGATGGTTTTAGTTACGCCAGCTTCGAAGCTGCAGGGTACGATATGAAAGTTCTGAATCTTGACGATTTAATTGAGAGAGCTTTGCTTTGTTTCCAACCCAAGGAGTTTTCGGTAGCTGTTCGTGCTGATGATTATCTTAACTCGATTGAGCGTTTATGCTCCATGAATTTGAAGGGGTATTGTGTTGGCCAGAAAAGTTGTGAAGAGCTTGCTGATGGTAGCTACATTATCTACCAGAACTTCACAAAGGCATTTGCATGTGGATCTCCAAGGTCTACTTTGAGAGGGTGCTCAAGAGGGGAAGAATCTGAAGAAGAAAAGGAGTAGAGTCTTGCATTTGCTTTGGGTCCATTTTCTACAGAATAAAGATGTTCGCCTGGACATCATCGAGTCAGTCTGTCATTTGTCGTAACATCATCTTGTTCATTTTATGTCAGTTATTTTGTCCCTCTGATATATAGAGGATCTATGGTTGTTTTTCTGGAAGCAGTACTACAATTTGCTTAAAGCTTCACTAAATAAGTTGTTATTGGTAATTCGTTATAAAATGTTGTTATAGTTATATTATACTCCTAACACCTATTTTTCGTAATATCTGTGATCTATATATTTATATCAGTCTTTCACGACTAGCTTTTCAAATTAGTACATAAAATGTCACTATAATGTACTCTACAGAAAATTCACCGCAACTTGCTAATATTGATTTCAAATTAAATGTGTAGATGTTCATTAGCGCCTAGTACCAATTGGTGACACGATCAATTGTATTAATTGAATTAACAAATCAAAAGCAATAACAAGCAAAGAGTGTAGTAATGTGTGAGAGGTCGAGTTGCAACTATGGCTACACATATATCCTTGAGGAAACAAATAGTGTAGCACATATATATTTCTAATTGTGAAAGAGGACTGATGAGGCATCATAATCGAAAAATGAAAACGTCAATTGATTCGGATATCGGATAGAAAATATTATGAATTATGATATAACTTTCGCATTTTTAAGAAGAGACGATAGAGGAATGAAGCAATTAAAATGGTCCAGCAAGAATAATAAAATGAGCTCTCTAGCCCAAATGGTGAAGCATTGATTCTATTTTTTTAGTGCCCTTTATTCAATTGTTCATCCAAAAGTCTACTACTCAACCAGATATAAATAGGAAAGGAATGGAAAAAAGAGTGGTATGAGTTAAAAGAGAGAGAACCATCTAAAGATGGAGATATATGGATGCTCTTCATGAATCAAGGTATATATGCCTCTCCAAAGTTATGGTGCACCCACTTCTAACTTTTTCTTTTGTTTTCGTAAAGAGAATTATCGCTAGTTCTCCACTTATCTTGTACATGATTCTTCGTGAATTCAAAATTTTACTCCATCCATCTCTCATTATTAATTTTTCTTCCACAAATTTAAAATATTGTAAAACTAATTTTGAAATCACATTGACTATGATGGAGGGTGGATTACATTGGATACCTACTCTTTTTGGTTTACGGTTCTTTTTAAGAATTTGAATTCGTAGTATGAGGTTCGTCTTTCGCATAATAAATTATGGTTACAATTTAATCTTCTTCAAAATCATCTTTAATTGTATTTTCTCAGTCCGATTTCAAGTTGGAACAGTGTTGAACTTACGTAAAATAATACTCCCTCCGTTTCTTTTTATTTGATTGTTTGAGTATTTTTTCCATGTTTCTTTTTATTTGAGTGTTTATAATTTCAATGCAACCTATTACAATTCCAATGCACCTTTTTACAATTCCAATGCACCTTTTTACAATTCCAATACACCTTTTTAAAATCCCAATGTAATTTTTCACAATCTCTTAATAAAGTACTTTTCCTCCAAACAATCAAATAAAAAGAAACGGAGGGAGTACAAGTTTGTAGAGACGAACCTAAGTGGACCCTCGACGTACCTAGTGTTGTTAAAGGACCGAGTAACCCGTAAATCGCTCGTTACTCGACTCGGAAAACCCGGGTCCGTTACCCGCTCGTATCCTTATCGAGCGATAATCGAGTAATTTTTTTACTCGATACCCGAATAAAAAAACCCGGTCCGCTCGATTACTCGCTCGTTTATTTTTTGAGATATTATTATTATTATTATATATTTATATATAAGTACTACTTTTAGTATTTAATATTTTAATATTCTAACTTAGTAAGGAGTAAGGACCAATAGGCAATAGTTCGGTATAAAACTCTTAAAGCCCAAATTAGTTCAATAAAACCTAAATGTCCAATACCTAAACTAGAAACAATCAAACGAATAACATCCTTGCCTCCTTCTTCTTCTTCATGTCGCCAGTAATCCAGTACCACTATTCGCAAATTTTGAAATTCATCCTCCATTAAAACACAATCTTTTCTTCTCACCATATTTCATCATGCATCTTTTCTTACATTTTAGTAATTATTATTTAACTTTATTTGTCATATGTGTTAATGAAATTTTCTTTTTCTATTTCAATTTTATAGCTATTTGTTGTTTGTATTTAGAAAATTGTTGATACATATAATAGTTTTAATTAATTGAATAATTAAAATGTTTTATGGATGATGGATATCATTATTTTCAAAAAAAATATAGCTGTCTACTAAAATTTAAAAGTATACTAAAATGGGTAAAATTACCCGTTAAAACCAAAATGTATACCGATCCGGGTAAAACCCGACTCGAAAACCCGATAACAACGAGTCGGGTAATGAACCGGGTTACCCGGGCTCGACACCCGGACCGGGTTCGAGTAGCATATTTCATACTCGACTCGTTAATTCCGGGTAATTACCCGACTCGGTAAAATTGATACCCGGCCGGGTAACCCGTTACCCGCTCGAACCCGGCTCGTTTGCAGCACTAGACGTACCTACACAGCTACACTCGAGATAAATTTTTTGAGTTTCGTTCGAATTGAACCAAATCGAGCCAGATTGAGGACTTTTGGAGGGGAGTGTACTGGACTAGGAGTTTGGACCTTTTGTTGGTCCTATCCAGGCTGTTTAGGGTGGGGAGTCTGGTCCAATTCTTATTTTCTTTGTTCAAAGGAGGAACAGTTGTTAATCTTCTTATCGACCAGATTAGATTAAGTAGTTGTTACTTGTTAGAATTTAAAGAAAGAATAAATAGGTTTTCAATCATTTGGGTCCCACCGCTAATTGCATAAAGTGTGATTTTATATAAAATTAAGAGCTGTAATTGTACCAGAAGTGAATAATTGTTTGACCACTTTTGGTTCAAAGACCAATTTGTGAATCCCACGTGTGGTTTGTTAGGGAGGTACTAATTATTACGTGATTATCAAAACTACAACTTTACTTCGTGATAGTACTCAATGGGAAAATTGTAATACTCGTACAATTTCGAAGTTAGTAATTGTTATTATAGTTCGAGTAAATATCTCATTCTTACATTTTCATTCGTAATAGAGATACTATACACTTTTATTATTTTTATAATGTCATAAATATTACATATTTATTTGTCACTCTGATCGTAACCGTCTAAACTGGAGGTAATTGTTGGGACCATTTCAACAATTACCTTTCTAAACTGAAAATAAATGAGTAATATCGATCTCTTAAAGAGATTAATACAATATTTGTGATATTCAAGGAGAATAATCTATTATGTTATCGGTATCAAAGCGAAAGTGCTAATCTCGTAGTACTTATTAAAACGATTATATCAATAATTCAAGAACATTTTAATATAGAAAATGAAACAGATGGATGTTATCAATAACAAATGTGAATAAAACTTTATTCTCTCCTCTAAAAGTCATCTAATTGACTTTTAAATGATCAAAATTAACAAATTTATCACCATCTTAATTGTCACAATTATCATGTTCATGATCAAATAAGTTGAAAATATATAATATATTTAATTATATTTCTAAAAGAAAAACACATAACATATTATGACTACTCTTCATGGCTAATCGAGTTGTGTATAACCCAAGCAAGGTGCCTAATTACTCGTTCATTTATCGAATATATGTTAAATGGTTACAAAACCCGACTCAATAACATCACTACTACTAGTTGTACAAAAAAAGGAAATGCCTAAAATGACCGAGTGAGGTACCATCACTAGTTGTGATTGTGATAGGAAAAAATCACGGGCTTACTGTACGTAACATATCATACAAGATGGAGTATATACATTACTATTTACAGAAGAAATAAAATGAGGTCCTTCTGATCAATCACTTGGCTTTACTTCAATCATATTTCAATCTGTGGGATCTTTGTTTGTTACCTTTAGGGGACATCAACAGTCTCTAATGATATTTCCATCAAGTTAGGCATACATCTAAGCCAGATCTCAAATGTTAAATATACTTAAACTAACATTTGAAATCATGATTGATGTTACTTATTACCAAGTTAAAATATACCTATAATTGTATTATTATTATTATTTTTGCAACTTTTTTTAGGTGTTCGATTGAATAAGTATGAACAAAGAAAATACGCTGGTATGAATATATACAATCAATCATTTCATGCATCTTCGAATTGAAGGCTCAACTATTGTCTTAATTCTCTTTAATTAAAAATTCAGTATTTGTTATTTCGAGAACTCTAATTCGAATTAACTTTATCGTTGTAACTTATAATATATCTTATCATTAGACAATTAATTATAAATAGCTATTGTATTTTTAAGTCCCTGATATCAATTGCTAGGAGTATATATTAGTTGAAATGCTCATCTATTGATGACCTTGATTGCATGTTTAAAATGAGATGATGAGACATACAAATTGCAACTTTTGTCATTGAAGATATATAATACTGAATCTCATACTAATTCTGACAACTTTTTGGCTGTTCGTTTTAAGCAATTCTATGAAAGGTTGAAAGCTCCACTACAAGTAGAAGCACTAAAGGATGTTTGAATGAACAAGGTCGTCAAAGGTATGATGATGTTCAAGACCCATGCACGTGTACGTTACGAGTACTACATTATTTTCATATATATAAACATGGTATGTTTATCTCAACATGGGATTCGGTCATCGGCAGAATTTTTCATCGTCGAAATTACTTGCCCAGACAATATTGGTGAAATTTTTCATCCCGGAATTACTTGTCTGCACAGCATCTGCGGATTATACATACCTCATTAATTTGAGATTGCGGAGCCATTCTTGATCCAAGCGAGCTCCGAACTAGCTCGTCATTTAGCTCATTTCAAAAATTTAAGTTCAATTGGATTGACAACAAATTATATATTTAAACAAGGTCATGCAATCATTAAATTGCAATAAAATTTAATTACATAATGTGAAAAATGAAGAGACAATGCTAATTATCTTAATTAATGAACCTTCAGAAAAAAAGGATTGATTGAGAATATGAATCAAGATCAATAATACTACAATATAAATTTAACTAATTTTATATTTTTCTTTTAAAAATAATAATCTAAATACTACTGAGCCAGTTCTCCGAGCTCCCAAGCTAGGAACCTAGCTCGCGGATCGGCTCATTTACTTACGAACCGAGCCTAACCGAACGAGCACCTCGTTTAGCTCTCCTCATGCACAACACTAATCTCAACATATACACTAGAAGTATGATAAGAAAAATAATAAAGCATATACTCTGCAGATCATAATAAATTGGATCAAAGTTTTTTTTTCTTACAAGATGATTGGTTCTTCCGCCGATTGTCCGGAGTAACATGTAAATCTCGAAGTTTGGTAAACACTCATCCTAAGTCAAGGCGACATGTTCATCCCGATTGATCTGATTTCTTGAACTTCAATAACTTCAATTCACTATATCAAAACCTGAACGTTCTTAAGAATCGAACCACAAAACTAATTCAAATATACCTAACTTTAAGCCGTGAATCAACTGAATCACACTTAAACGTTAATCAAAATTTATTTTTAAACATGCATGTATATGTCGATTATTTCAAGAAAAAGTTATAATATCAAAGGAAAGTAAAGCACTATATATGATCAAGTTTATAAAAAAGATTACGCGAGCTCACATTACACATCAAGAAAAAGAACAATGTGACATGTGTAATTTTTTTATTAGAAAATTTAATTTTCTAAAAATATGCCTTACTTGTTCCATATTTAAAAAGGGAAGTACTTTTCGCACCAATCTCAAACTCTCCTACACCAAAAGATTGTATGAAAGTACAAAATTATCCTTTCATATAAATAGCATAGTTAGAAGTATTTTGACTCATTATTCTAATTACATTTCTCTCCTACACCAATTCTCTCTAGACAACCCCTAAATCCTATATACTTTTCTTGAATTGCAAAAAAATTTAAGTTTGTGTGATTTTCTTAAAATGATGAACCATGAATTTGGCCAAATTTTTGCGTAATGAGGATAACATACAAGACCCAAACATTAATTTTGATAACTTGGTATACAACTTTCAATTTTTTTACTTTTTAATAGATTATTAAAGTTAAAATCTGCAGTTTTGAGCAATCCGATTGGCATACGGCGTGAATGCCGTTTTTCATGTCCTGACATACAGGGTGAATGATGTTGTTCTTGTCCTAGTATACGGTGTGCATGTCGTTGTTTCTGTTTGGGCATACGGAGTGAATGCCACTGTTTATGTTTGGGCATACGACGTGAATGCCGGTATTCATATCCTGACATATTTGGTTTAGTCATTATACGCCTTTCGATTAACTGGGCATACTACTTTCATGTCACTTATTGTTCATCATTATATTTTATATATATATTATCAAAACGAACTATATAACGATTTTATAAATGATGATTAATTTTATTGTTCATCGATTTAATTCTTTCATATTTAATATCCAATTAACAAAATAATTTGATAACTATATCTTGAAATCACTTTGTTTCATTAGATGTCACTCGTGATCATTATAATTACATTTCTTACTACCCATAACGTATTTTACCCGTAATCATCGTATTTTTGTGAACATTTGGACCCTTAGTACTTTGTTTGTGAGTATATGGCGGATATGCAATACAAGAGTATATAAACATCATTTCTTTTTACTCAATTATTTAATTACAAACAATAAATATTGATATTTTACATTTGTATTATTAAAAAGATATCTTTGGGATATGAAAGACATGCCGTATTAGTAATTGCACATATATTTAATATACCGAAACTAACTGTCTTAAAAATATATCTTTGGACATTTGAAAGACATGTCGCATTAGTAGATGGGCATTTAAAAATATATCTTTAATGGCATTTGCAATTCGGGCACTAGTTAACACATGCATAAACGGTACATTCAGTGCAAACCAATCCAACATCAACCTAATATGCTTCATATGCCGATAGAATTGTTCAAATAGTTCAAGTTTTTAATTGTGAATCGCAAATCAATACAACATAAATCAAATATGCGAGAATATGAACAACGGTATTCACGTTGTATGCCCAAACATAAACAATGACATTCACTTGATATGCCCAAACAAAAAACCCGGCATGCACGCCGTATACCAGGACACGAACAACAACGTTCACGCCGTATGCCAAGACATGAAAAACAGCATTCACGCCGTATGCCATGACATGAAAAACGACATTCACGCCGTATGCTAATCGAACTGTTCAAACCTGCAGATTTTTAACTTTGATAATTTGTTAAAAGTAAAAAAAAAAACTGAAAAGTTGTTTACCAAGTTATCAAAGTTAATGTCTGGGTCTTGTATGTTATCCTCATTAGACAAAAATTTGGCCAAGTTCATGTTCATCGTTTTAAGAAAATCACACACATTTAAATTTTTTGAAGTTCAAAAAAAGTGTATAGGATTTAGGGTTTGTCTAGAGAGAATTGGTGTAGGAGAGAAATGTAATTTGAATAATGAGTCAAAATGCTTCTAACTAGGCTATTTATACAAAGGATAATTTTGTACTTTCATACAATCTTTTGGTGTAGGAGAGTTTGAGATTGGTGCGGAAAGTACTCCCCTTTAAAAATTCATTTATGTAAAGATGTGAAGTAGTCCAGTATATTGAGCTATCATGTCCAATCTCCAGAAATGTACTCCATTTCAGGTGCTTTGGAAGAAAAAGCAAGACATTATGAGCAGCCTTAGCTTATTTGCTTTTATAAAGTTGAGATATGAATATTATTATGATCCACTACATTTTTTCCTGATGAGTCTTGACCAGACCATATGAATATCAATTAATAATAATTGAGGAGCCAATCTACAAAAGGAAGAACCAAACATCACTCAATTCAATATCATAAAAAGGAGTATGCAAATTATTCACTCACCATCCAACCAAGATTTAATATGGATCCACTTTCTTCAGAATCCCACTTTATTATTTCCAATTTATCTACTTATGTTTGTACTATGTGCCTCGACAAATTATTTTACATAAAATATATTATTTGAATTATAATATCAACTATAAGAAAAATATTATTTCTCCGTTCCTAAATAATTTTTATATTTCGCTTTTTGTTGATCAAATTTTATAAAATTTCACTATGAATTCTCATTAAGCCATAAGATATAATATAGTCTTACGAGATCTATGTCAATATATATTTTTGAAATATTAACTTTTTATAATTTTTTAGCATGTAGAATAAAATTATTTACTTTTTAAATCGTATTTTGTTGACCACGAAAATCAAAACATGTCAATCATTTAGGGATGGAGAGAGTATAAAACTTGTACATATTAGACCGTGCACAAACAACTAGTGATAATAATCTATCACATGCAAAATAGTTGGGCTACTTTGATCCCTTTTATATATTTTTTAAGAAAGTTTAATTTTCCCCACCTGTATGAGAGGTCCATCGGCAAGGCAAGTTGTAAATCGAAGGATGCGTTCTAGTAATGGTCTGCAATGGAGAGCGAGGACTAACGGGACACAAAATTATAAGCAACCTATGCAGCATTTTATCAAAGTATTACCTCTACAAAAATTATTCAGACCCACAATGTCGAGATGTCTCTTCCTCAATTAACTTATTATCACTTACCATAAGTTATACCCTAAAGTGATCGCTTCTATCCTTTTGTTTTAGAATATTTAATTGTTTAGCCAAAAAGTACTTTATTAAGAGGTTAAAAATATTTACTATTATACCCTACATAATACTATCAAAATAAAAAGTAACCTATCAAACAAGGATCAAAAAAGAAAACATGGGTACAAAATTACATTGAATTCAGTAAACAATTAACTGTTATGAAAAAATAAAATTTTTCTAAACAATCAAGTATTTTGAAACGGAAAGAGTATATTTTAAAATTTTATGCCATAACAGCAAAACAAAATATAATCATTATTCAAATTAATAAACAATTTCCCATACTTCCCAAAAGACAAATAGTTATGCCAAGATTGGCTTTTGGTTTCACCCAAAGAAATGAAAAAAATATTGTCCCACAAATGCTGCTTACTCCATTATATTCCACTGAACTAGATGCAAGTTTTGTTGATGCAGTGGGAATTTTATAGATTCTCAGTCTACTGTATGAAATGTTGGATTCCTAAAATGGCCCAATAGAAGCTTACCAGACATAATCAAATCCCAATACGCATGTACTAGTTTACTTTTGTTACCCCTGTGTTAAATACCATCAATAATGTTCAAAAATTCGGAAAAAATCGAATACTAATTAATTATTGAAGTGGAATAAATGCAGAGATGTACTCTCTTTGTCTTTAAAAGATTGTCCTATTTTAATTTTTGTTGGTCAAACATTATAAAATTTGATCATGAATTCTCATCAAACAATAAGAAATAATATAGTCTTGCACTCTTGTGGAATCTTGTTAGATTCGTCTCAATATATAGTTTTGAAATATCAACTTTTTATAATTTTTTCGCATGTAAAGTAAAAAATATTTACATTTTAAATCTTGTTTTGTTGACCATAAAAAGTCAAAATATGACAATCGTTTAGGGATGACGGGAGTATATTGTTCTATATTAGTATAACACCCTCGTTGCAGGTCTTATCATTCCTTGTTCTCGGTTATAATAAAAAGGTAAATTAATAAAACTCGAATTCATGTCGTGCCAATTGAAGAGATTAGACTGTCAGCATCTTAAATTCTTAATACTCAATATCTTTACCAACAAATCTGTATTATGCGAGCAAGAACGTACATACCATTTTTATAACATTAAGAATGTATATATAACTTACAAAATTAGAATTTATCAATGTAAACTTCGAAAATTGGAGTATTAAATTTGTTGTAAATTTGAAGAAGTAGTAATAATAATGGTGCATTTACCAATAAAAAACCACAAAATCTCCAACATTAGTACTCACACTGCACCTGATGTATGCATGCACAGTATAAATCTACATCCTTTGTCCCCATAAAGAATTTTACTGTCAGTATATCTTTATATTTTAATATAATCAGTGCTTTACAGTTAGCACTACTTTTTATTTAGAATCTTGAGTTATTGTAGAATTTTTGTTTGATGGTAGAAAAAGGAAATAGTGAAGATAGATTTTTCAATGAAATCTTTGTCTAAACTAATGCATGATCAAAACCATTTTCTTTCACCTTTTGAAATTATCTAGATTGTTAATTAAATAATCAATTCTTTTGCTTTATGTATATATATTCTTTTTCCTCTACTTTAGTTCAACAAGTGACTAACATGTTCTTATTTTTCCTAGTACCAAATTTTTATGCTCTTTTCATGAGTTAGTAGTACTAGTTTTAGTTTTATATGGTGTATAGTTTGTTTGCATAATGCAGAACAAACTTATATAAAGAGAGTTGGATATTTCCAACCCATTAAAAACAATTTATTGAGCTTTCCAAAGAATCCATTTTCTTGATTTTGATTTTTCTTTTTGGTTTGTATTCAATGGGGTTGAGGAGAAACTATGTTGTTTTGTGTTGGATAGCTTTCTTGAGCTTTTGGGATTGTGCAAGAGCTTTGCTTTCTCCAAATGGTGTCAATTCTGAAGGCAAGTTTAAATGTTTAGCTGCTTTTTACTGTAGTTTCATATGCATAACTTTTGTTGAACTGTTTAAATTGTGAGTTTCAGCTTGGTTTGGTTGGTAACAGTGGAGGAACTAAGGGGTTTCGAGAAATAAATTTTATCATTCATTTATTCGAAAAATATATTGTTCGTCGGCCTAGATTTTTATATATTTTTCTTTCATATGTTTGAAATTAGTTCATTGGCGACTGGTGCATAAAATTTCTGATTCTGTCACTAGTTCGTGAAAGTTGTTATTACTAATTCTGAAGCATGAATGAACCACTTGCAGTGGTAGCTTTAATGGACATAAAGAGTGGTTTACATGATCCAAGAAATGTGCTGAATTGGGATGCTAATGCTGTTGATCCATGTAGCTGGTCTATGGTCTCTTGTTCACGTGATTACTTCGTTACCAGCTTGTAAGTCATTTTTTGGAAGTTTTGTAGCTGTTAGCTAGAAAGCTATGTTGCTTATTTCTTCTTTCTCAGGAATAGTTTTCACCTGTGGCCCTTTGAGTGACTATTACCAACAGCCTTGTCTCGCTCACCTGTTTCGTGTTTACTTTTTATTTTGTTATTGCATTGTGTTTGTGTGCTACTAAGAAGAGAGGGGTGGGGGGTCGAATGCATACGAGGAGGCTGATTCCAAATCTATCTAAGAGTTAAGTGCAGACAACTATCTGTGCCCGTTAGTTTGAATGATGTGAATCGATATCTATGCAGGGCAATTCCAAGCCAAGGTTTATCAGGAACAATATCGAACAGTATAGGGAATCTGACTCACCTTCAGAGCCTGTGAGTGCTGAATTGTTCCGAATATAAGAACTACTGAATCATGTAGCACTAGATTGTCTTAAGTGGCGACAATTACTTTGTTGCAGCCTCCTACAGAACAACAATATTTCAGGTGGCATTCCTCTGGAGATTGGGGAGCTTCCGAAACTTCAGACAATTGATCTCTCTGCTAACTCCCTGACAGGCCAGATCCCGCCTTCCCTCGCTAAATTGAGTAACCTGCAATACCTGTAAGCCCCAAAAGTGACACTAGCATTTGACTTGTATACATTACTTTCTTGTAGAGGAAATGCATTTTGAAACTGAACTTAGTTTGCGTTGGTGGCTTTCTATTTACTACAGGAAATTGAACAACAATAGTCTCACTGGAACTATCCCTTTGTCATTAGCCAATATGACTCAGCTGGCATTTCTGTAATCCCCTTTCACATTTTTCGCGACATGATTACGAGTTTAAAATTATTGGTGATAATATTGATAATCTTATAAATTTATTGTATTTTATGTTGCAGAGATTTGTCCTTCAATAATTTGAATGGTCCTCTTCCGAGGCTGAAGGCAAAAACGTTTAAGTGAGTCTCCTGTAAATTAGTTATTGTCAGATCCAGTATTCTATAGTTATCAGGAAATTGATTCGATCCATTACAGCATTCTAGGAAATCCTACTATATGCCCCACCGGAAGAGAGTCCAACTGCAACGGCTCAACACCAATGCCTCTTTCTTTTGCTCTGAATTATACACAAAGTATGCTTCCGTAACAGTCATCATTATGTTTTCCTGATGCAACTCTTATCTGTGCAATTTCTGGTGTATCATCTCCTTCGTGAATCATTGTTACCTAAAGATCTAACACTAAAGCTTGTGTCCTTTTTAAGGTCCCCTGCCTTCAGCTGAACCTCGAGGACATAAAGTTGCCTTTGCCTTGGGGCTAACTGTTGCCTGTCTTTGCTTCCTGTTCCTTTCATTTGGTGCTTTTCTCTGGTGGAGACAAAAGCACAACAAACAAATATTCTTCGATGTAAATGGTGAGTTCAAAATTCGATAGCCATATAGATAAATAATAACATGGAATGTGAGTCCCTTTCTAATCTGCAACGATCTCTCTCGTTTCACTCTCAGATCAACACTACGAAGAATTATGTATAGGTAACTTGAAGAGGTTCCACTTTAGGGAACTCCAAAATGCAACCAATAATTTCAGCAGCAAGAACATGATTGGGAAAGGTGGATACGGAAATGTGTACAAAGGTTACCTCCAAGATGGCACTGTTGTTGCTGTGAAAAGGCTAAAGGATGGAAGTGCCATAGGTGGAGAGGTCCAATTCCAGACTGAAGTTGAGATGATTAGCCTAGCAGTACACAGGAACCTCCTCAGGCTATACGGATTTTGCATTACCCCGTTGGAGAAACTTCTAGTCTATCCTTATATGTCTAATGGAAGTGTCGCTTCACGACTTAAAGGTATCAATGAGCTCTCATTTCTCCACTTCTGTCACCCCAACCATTTAATGTTTAGTTTTTTGGTATTCCTTTCAGTCAAACCATCTCTTGATTGGAATACAAGGAAACGAGTTGCGTTGGGAGCTGCAAGAGGATTGTTGTACCTCCATGAGCAATGTGATCCGAAGATTATTCACAGGGATGTCAAGGCTGCAAATATTTTGCTGGATGACTATTGCGAGGCTGTGGTGGGAGATTTTGGATTAGCTAAGCTTCTTGATCACCAAGATTCTCATGTCACAACAGCTGTGAGGGGAACAGTGGGTCATATCGCCCCTGAGTACCTCTCAACCGGACAGTCATCCGACAAAACAGATGTATTTGGTTTTGGAATTCTCCTTCTAGAGCTGATCACAGGACAACGAGCACTAGAATTTGGGAAAGCAGCAAACCAGAAAGGAGCAATGCTTGACTGGGTAAGCACGATATAAATGCAGTCACCGACATAACACTTAACTAACAACCATAATAAGTCTTATCGAAATGCATGAATTATAGGTAAAGAAGATTCATCAAGAAAAGAAGCTTGACATACTGGTGGATAAAGATTTGGATAACAATTACGATAGAATTGAACTCGAGGAAATGGTCCAAGTATCTCTAATATGCACACAATATCTACCTAGTCATAGGCCTAAAATGTCTGAAGTAGTCCGAATGCTGGAAGGAGATGGTCTTGCAGAGAAATGGGAAGCTTCCCAAAGAGCTGAAGCTACCCGGTGTCGAGCCAACGAGTTCTCATCTTCAGAGAGATATTCTGATCTTACAGATGACTCTACATTAGTTGTCCAAGCAATGGAGCTCTCAGGTCCAAGATAAGCAAACAAGAAAAGTTCATAAAATGGTATAGATCCAGCACATGAACTCATAAGATAATTTGAAGAAATCTTTTAATTTGTATAGCATGCAGTACAAAATGAGAAGCTCCTATGTGTCTTGATTGTACATAATCAAGTAGCTATTTAAAACTGGGAGTCTAAGAGTAATCAAATAAGTATGTATAATGTATTGTTCTTATTTGAGTAAGATTTTCCAAATGAGCAAAAGTGATGTTGATGAATGGCCTCCTAGTGACTAAGAGCGGTCATCTATCCGATTGCAATATGTTCGATTTTCATTGTAAGGGCAATGGAGGATTTTGAAAAACTTCATAAATATAAAATTTGGTAGTAGACATCGTTTCTTTTTAAAATATCCCCAGTTCTTATATTGAATGTAGATATTCTTAGTATGAAGGGAATAAAAATGAATTGTAAGTGAAGGATGATTGTTTTTTTAGGGAAACCGAATAAACAAGTTGCTTTTATTTTGATCCTTTCATATCGGTTCTTCCTATCATCGTGAAATAAATAATTAACACCCCGAATAAAATATATATTTACAACGATGACGCATTAGAAGTGGACGGAGATGTAGATAATTTCAACATGGAGGTGTCGAGGTGATTGACTGATTGGTGACATACTCTTACGCAACATATTACAAAGAAAGAAATGAATTATATATACAAATTAAAGCCGTCCAAGATCCATTAATTGTGTTACTGAGTCCCCCCTAAACAAATATTATAAATGAAGTCACTGTCTTATGATGATCATTACAAACATTATAAACTAAAATACTTGGATTCATAATTAGGATCAATTTGTTTTTATTGTGGATCATAATATTAAAAATTTAATTTCAAATAAACGAGTCATGTTAATAACGAAGTAAGGTCAAAATATTATATTTTTAATGTATTTTTCACAGAATATATAGACTATAGTACATATTTATGAGAAAAACCAATTCCGCCTATGCTTAGATCTAAGTTTTATAATTTACTGCAAGTGGCTTATATAAAATGAAAATCACTATTAATTAAATCCTAATTTCTAACTCCTAGCACTATTATATATATTATCACTAATTATTGACAAGAGCATCTACAACATATACAAATATGGTGTTTTAAGTAAAAAAGAGTCATACCATTCAAACAAATATGTCAACTTCTAATAAAGATGAGAAAAAATCAGATGAAGAAGATGATTTCAAGATGTTGATTAGCTCCCTTCCTAGAGAAAAAGGTTGGCGTGTTCATGATATGTACAAGTTTCAAGGCTTTTGGTACCACTCAATAATGCTTCAATGTTTTCTTGAATCTCAAAAGCATTTTGAAGCTCAAGATTCTGATTTAATATTAGCCACTTTTCCAAAATGTGGTACAACTTGGTTGAAGGCATTGATTTTCACTATAGTCAATAGAAAAAAATACCCCCCTCTGAGTTATCAACACCCTTTGCTCTCTAGCAATCCTCATGGTCTAATACTATTTCTCGAATACGAACTTTTTGCCCCTAATAAAATCCCGGATTTGTCCTGCTTTACCACTCCAAGAATTGTAGCTACTCATGCAAACTTCGGTTTGCTAGCAAATTCGATTATGGAAACGAAATGTAGAATTATCTATCTATGCAGGAACCCGAAAGACACGTTCATTTCGTACTTCCACTATGCAGGGAAGTCGAGATACCAGGGCTATGAAGGGATTTCTTCGATTGAAGAGGGGGTTGACATGTTCTGTAAAGGGTTGATTCCATGTGGTCCAATCTGGGATCATGTGTTGGATTACTGGAAGGCGAGTTTGGAACGTCCTGAGAAGATATTTTTTGTGACATATGAGGAGTTACAGAGTGAGACTACGTCTATGGTGAGGCGTCTGGCGGATTTCTTGGGGTGTTCTTTCTCCGCGGAGGAGGAAGATTCGGGGGTGGTGGATGCAATTGTGAAGCTGTGTAGCTTTGAGAAGTTGAGTAAGTTGGAAGTGAACAGTGATGGTAAGGTAGGTGTTGAGAATAGTGTGTATTTCAGAAGAGGTGAGGTTGGGGATTGGAAGAATCATTTGACAAATGAGATGGTTGATAGAATGGATGCTGTTGTTGAAGAAAAGCTTCAGGGTACTGGATTGTTGGAGCTTAAACCACAAACGTTCTCCAAAGCTAATGCATGAATGACCCTTCGATTCGGAGCTTCGTCAGATTTGAAAGATATTGAAACGTGTTGATGTTGATCTTGTAGTTTGTCGATGTATTTCACTTCCTTATCTTGATTTGTCTTGTATTTGAATCTCCTAGGTTGTAAACAACTTGTCTACAACTTGTAAGGCTTCCATTAAAGTTGATGAATAAAATGATTGCTTGTCTAACATCTTGTACAGTTGTTACTTGCTTCATATTAATCCCTAATCTTTAGCAGTTGATGAATTGCTACAAACAGGATACTTTTTTATTTTTTTTATCAAACGATATCATAGTAACAGATAGGAGACTCATAGACAGTGTTTGAACAACTTTAGAGTTATGCATACGCTCAAGACCTAAAGGGCTCATGTAAGACATTTGTAATGAGGGTTCGGATTATCCGTTATAAAACTTAATTTTTTGACAACTATAAAATACATATGAAGTTAATATAAAAATCACAACTTTTATATTATTTTTTTAATATAGAAAATATCGCTATTTATCTTATTATAATCATAAAGCCATTTTATTTTTTCTCAGTTTTTTTTTATGGACATGAACAAAGAACATCTGCCCCTACATACGCTCGATTTAGCTTAGCTTGCGTTCGATGATGATTGAGTAATAACGAGTACCAATTTTTTTTTTTATTGAAATAAAGTATATATGTAGATTAATAACGAAAATTAGTAAATCGTATCATTACACATTAACGAACCATAATCATTCTCGACGAATGAAACCTAACTGGTTCATAAATCTATATGTTTCATTTGATCTTCGGTCTTCAAAAATGTAACCGGTTGAAGTTAATTCATACGAATTAGACTAACTGTATGTGATTTGAAAATGAGATGATAACTCCACATTGTAAATAGTTGAGCAATAATTTGTTGATATATGTGAGGAATGTATTTTAGGATTGATTTGAATGACCTTTTATGAGTTTTTTTTATTAATTAGTGATGAGGTGAATTTCGAATGGAAGGTCTTATGGTCACTAGCAATAATATTTTTCATTAGGTTATTCGATTAGCTCAATGACCTTCTATGAGTTAAATAAATATAGGAGTACTTGATTTCTTAAAAGTATAAAAACAGGAAAGGTATCTTCCATATTAGCAATATATATAATACCCTAGCTTTATAGGTGACTTTACTCGACCTTTTTTAATAATGAAAAAATCATGTATTTTGTCCTATTTGCTAGTTAATAATTAGTGTTAATTACAATAATCTAGTCCAAAAATATATAAATAGGAGTTTTATCAGAATCTTAAGAAAAGGTACATAAATAATTGATTGCTATTATTATTACAAGACCTAGAAGTGGGCAACTATGCACGTTTGCATCAATGAGAGTCATATGTTTGCATGACCGAAAAACCAATTAAGGCTCTTCTCTCCTCAATCCTCATCTCTACCGTACCACTATTTATTTCGTCTTCTTCGACATTCAGTCAAATCATCATCTATGTCTGCCCGCAGGCCGCATCAACATGTTAAATCGAGTCATATAAACTTTCATTTCAAAATAATTAATACGAAGTTGCGACTATTAATTATATTTCTTGTGGATACATATCATACACAGTTTCGAGGTTTAATCTATACCTTAGAATCGTAGTCTGGGGAACTTGGACCTACTTATGTAATCCTTGCAATCCTTTCGTCTGCACCCATCCTGGACGGCACATTGTAGAGATCACTCAAATCAGGCAAAAAAATTTTATATCGGTGTCGATTCTCGACCCATAACAACTGCACCAAGAAAAGACAACAGTAGGTAAAAGGCCTTATTTCACAACCACCTTAATCTTGTCAATAAATATGAGAAAACACACAAACCAACATAGGTAAACATACATAAACTCCATAAACAAGGAGAAAAGTTAAAGATCTGTAAGGCATAGATAACAACTACAAGGTTAGGCCGGTCGCTAATGACCACGTATGAGCTATTTAGGAAATTAATAAATCTAAGAATGTACTACTCTGGACTAAACTATGATTATAGATGTCATCAAGATCTAACTATCAATTTGTCTTTCGTGTATCCTTGGCATATCTCCTATCTGTCAAAATCTCTGCCTTACTATTTTTCTCTCATCCTAGATTAAAAATGAATCTTTGATGAAAACAGGGTGCCTGCATAGCAACAAAGGCATGTTAGTGGTCCCTATCTCATTATTCAATCATTATATAGGAATTGATTGTGATCCTATGAGTGGGACACGCTAAAGAGTATTTAGCCGGGCCAGTAGTGCGTATGACCAAAGAAAGCTCTGACTTCTATGTTCTGACTTGTATTTTCAAGCTTCATTTGGATATAGATATAGTGAATTTTTCTTGTACATGCAAATTAAATAACTTCCATAACTTTGGTTGGAAGAGTTAGAACTTACGTGGGGCTCCTTGGTGCAGAAAATGGCATCATTTTCGATAGAAGACTTCGTTGGCAGTGGTTTGCTCAAGCCTCTCTTGCCAAAGCTGTTGGAGGAAGGTTGGGATGATGTGCCGACCTTGAAGCTTGTAAATTCAGAGGACATGGATGACATGAACATGACACAACAACAAAAGGTCAGTAAAAAATAATTGTTTCTATAATTCCTATAAACAAGCGTATATAGAGCTTCGATATAATTACCCTCCACTCTTTTGTCCATTCTGTTATCATAAGCATAAGGCTGAGTACTACCACACCCCCTTACCCTGCTTAGGCTGGAGCTCTTCAAAGGCATAGGGACATGTTAATGTTAAGCGTTACATAGAATTTAAGATAATGTTATGTTCGGATAACAATCATTGATTGATAAGACCTCATGAACATGATACTCATGTTTGACTCTACCTATCTGTAAGGTACATTGGCAATTGGTTTCAGACTCTCCAAAGTTGTAAATAGCTAAGTGTTCTTATTCAATTAGAGAATTTTTTATGTGATACATTAGGATGCACTGGGAATCAGATCATACCTGCATGATCGCGCACTAATGCAATATGCTGATAAGATGGAGGTAACAGGGAAATCCCTTGCTGAACTTCTTAACTTCAGCACAGCGGAACTCGCAACTACGTTTGCAATGAAAAGGGGACATATTGCTCGATTTACGAATAGGACCAGTCCATGTGGTACAAATCCTTTCCCAGTACCATATGTGATTCCTGCAAGGAGACGGAGTAGAACCAATAGCATCAGTAAAAGTGAATTATCATCAACTGATTCCAGAAGCAATAGTTTAACTATTAGTGAACTATCACCCAACGACTTTAGTAGAAGAAGTCCGAGAATACCGAAACCTCTTGTAAGAAATTTAACCTTGGAGAAATCTATATCTGATTTCAAGATAAAAGATGGTTATGTGTTCAAGGGAACGGTAGCTTCTATGCCAGCTGAAGCAAGAGTATGTGGATGTGTCAAGCCTCCGCCCGTGGTTGAGGAAGTTGCTCCTTACTCATCCATTGAAAACATTTCAGTTCAGAGACTAACCCCAGAGTACAAAGTTGGATCAGAGCGTTTGGTGAAAACCAAGGCCCCTCCAATGAAGGCCTCGGAGATATGGCGAGATAAAACAACAGTTCTCCTCTGCATCCGGCGACCAGGGTATATACCTCCAACTTAAATAATTTTACACCAAACACAAGTAAATCTTTAACAATTCATTAGATAACTTTTCTCTTAAAGAAAGAACTAATAAAACTTCAGAAAAATTGAAATATAATGTTGAAGAATTCTTCAGTAAGAATCTTAAATGATTGCATGTACGAATACTGTTAATTTCCTCAGGTTCTAATCATATTAGTTAACCAAGATGAGTTTATAATGTCTCAGAAGTCAGATATTATGTCCATTCACATAATAATCGATTGTAACGACCTTATACATCTTTTGGTAAACCCAGGTGCATCATGTGCAGAGCCGAAGCTCACCAACTTTACTCTAAGAAGCCATTATTCGATGTTCTTGGCGTTCAACTAGTTGCAGTTCTTCATGAGTACATAGAGTCAGAGGTATGTTGTTTTCCATCTCTCTGTTTAGCAAATATTATTGGAATCCCGTGTATTAGTCAAACAAAGGACCGGCAATATTACACAAAGTAACAGATGCGGAGTTACTTTTTTAACATTATCATTCCCAAGCCCGGCAAGGAGAAAAAGGTTGTGTTAGACCTAGACAGACAGCGGAAGAGCTTTAGGGAAACCCTTTTTTAAATATGACACAAAATTCCTTGTATTAGTTAAACAAATTAAATTCATCATTCCAGGTAAAGGATTTCTGGCCCCGGTATTGGGGCGGAGTAGTACTTTATGACAAAGGAATGGGATTTTTTAAAGCTCTAGGTGGTGGGAAGCTGATGAAAGAGAAGTTCATACCAGGCTTCCTTCTCAATTCTCGAGCTATTGCGAATTTCAAGAGAGCAAAGGCTACAGGAGTCCAGCAAAATTTCAACGGCGAAGGTGAGATCAAAGGCGGTCTGTTCATAATTGGCAAAGGAAGGAGTGGGATTGCTTATCAATTCATAGAAAGAAATTTTGGAGATTGGGCACCCTTCTCAGAAGTGGTTGAAATCTGTAATCAAGTTAAGGTAGTTCTCTAAAGCTTGTTTTTGGTTTCCGACAAAAATAATTCTTCAACATTTTCAGAGTCTAACACTAATCGAAGACATCATATTCGTATATTCTACCTGCATGGTGGAATAAGGCCCGATATGGTTTAATTTGTTTTGAGAGTCTAACAGTTACTTCTTATGTTTATGCAGGACCGAGAGCAAAGCAAATTAGAGCCTATCGTATGAACTATATCAGAGGCAAAAATGTACTAATATAATCAGTTTTTATCTGTAATGTATGCATCATATAAAAAAGAGATGCATTTTTTGTGGCTTTGTACGTTTTGAAAGTTCCAGACATTTGAGCATGCTGAACTCTGTCTTAATCTAGCACCTTGGAATGCCCCAACTATTTGTGTAGTTCTCCAAAGTCAATAGGATGAAATCACGGAACCAGGGCTGTTTGTTCCTCCATTTATATAGCGAACCACTAATTAGCTAACAGTAGCTACAATGCATTCTAACTCTAACAAATAAGAGAAGTATGCCATAGCATGTAAGCTACATACCTTCTTGAAGATGCACATTCCATGTTAGATGCATAAGAGTCTGATATTGCGTCTCGACTTAGACGTTATCGCCTTATTGGCTTCTGAGCTTGACAAGATGGTGTTTATCAGAAGCTTCCGAGTTATCGACCAGAAAATCTGACTAGAAAAACGCAACATGGATAAATTACAAGTGTTTCGCTTTTACGGTTTTACCCATCATATATAAACGTTAACAATAACATGTCTCAATGCCTTCGAAGATGCTCTCGTCTAATCAATGTAAAAGGAGGTGAAGTTGAATGCAATTAAATGACATCTGGCTGGAGCACCTAAATTGTGCATCTGTACACCAAATTACTGTCTATAGCCATTGGGCCAACTGTAATTACTACCAGAAGTCTCCTGTCTCCATAGATAAAATATCCACAATTAAATACAAGTAATCTAACAGAACCATGTACAAGATGGCCATAAGACCTCCACAAGGCACAAGCCATCAAATGTAAAATGATCCATATGATTTTTTTGGGTATTGATTTAGTTGAGTTATTCTATCAAACACTTCGCATGCATGCACAAGAAAAGTTTTGGTGATTAATTAACGAGTATATTGTGCATTTGTACATCTTTAAAATTATTTTTCTGAGTTTTACTTTTATGGTTAATTTTTTAGTTATTAAAGTTACGCTACATTTGAGAAAATTATTTTCTTTTTTCGATATTTGAAAAGTTCGATCTTTAAAACATAATGTGATTATCAACATTTAGAGTTTAAAATCGAGGCCTTTGATTAATTTTTAAAATAGAATGTGATTATTAATTAACATTTATTGACACTATTGATTTTTTGTTTCGAGAGGGAATAGAGGAGAAGAAGAGGAGTTAAAGGTATTCTCTTCTCTAGTCTGCATTGCAAACTAAGGTCAATTCAGTAAATTTTTATATGAGGAGATGTTATTTAGCCAAAACAAATTGAAAGGTGTTATTTAAAAAATTAAAAAATGTCCAAGGGTATTATTCTTCCAAAATTCTCCCAAAACAATAGTGATTTTATGGTAAGAAGTTATAGTCTTATTGTGTTTGCTTCTACTAACATCTATCTAAAGACTATAATGTGAAAAGTTTACAGTAAATTAAAATTAATTTGTACTTTATGCATTAATAGAAATTTTAATTAAAAAGGCTTTTAATAAAATCATTGTTCATCAGGATTTCGAGTGTGCACAAATAGTCCTCGATAGTCACCACGTTGCAGTTTAGTCCCCAACAGTTGCACCGTTGCAGTTTAGTCCCCGAAACTGCAAAAAGATGCAGATTAGTCCCCACATTAATTATTCCGTTAACTGTTAACACCAACTCGCGATGAGAGGTTAAATTTGGGGTAAAAAATTATCTTTTTATGACATACACTCATTTTTTGTTTTAGAAATTAATAAAGTTTTGTATTTTAGCTTCATAATGAATTTCACGAGACATTCAAAATGAGTTTATGTCTTAAAATTTTATTTTTTTGCTCCAGACTTGACCTCTCATCTCGTGTTGATGTTAAAAATTAACGGAATGATTAACGTGGGGATTAATCTGTAACTTTTTGCCAATTTCGGGGAATTAAACTGCTATGGTGCCAATATTGAGGACTAAACTGCAACTTGATGACACTATCGAAGACTATTTGTGCAATTCGCTATTACGATTTCATCAACAAAAGTACACTGTACAAAACACAATAAACAATTTTGCCCTACGTTTTCTCTATGGACACTCAACCATTAAATACTTTTTTCTTCCTCAAGTCTGTTTTTTTTTCTGTCAGAATTTTTTGGGACCTCAAAAAATTGACTGAATCTTAGCTTATCCTCAAACATGGTTTTCATAAAAAGCAGTTTATTGTTTGGAGGACCTGTAAGCTTTTTCTGAACCTTTTACTCTTGTTTTCCCTACCAAAAATCATTTCATTCTTCCAACTTTTTCTCCTACTCCATGATTCTATATACAAAAGACTGTTCAACAATAATTACAGAGGAACCATAAAAGTGAAGAGACTCAATTGAATTGACTTATTTTATGTACATCACAACTTCACCAATAAATGAATTTATATTTCCATAAGATAATAAAATATCGATATTCTAGTATATTTTGAATAGGTGTTAATAATTTATTTAACTTTTAAGCGATATTTTTTATGTCCAACAACCAGATCATCAGAAAGCAAGATTAATACTCGAAGATGGTTAAAGAATATTATGAAACAAATATAAATGTAATCCAGAGTTTGTTTTACAATGATATAATGCTACTACATACAATATTAAGCTAGACCCTCCTTTCTTGCTCCATATTATCTTCATAATCCATAATACTCGATCAAAATGATCTGTAAAGAGCCCCTCGTACTCTCTGCTGTAACAAGTAATGCAGGAAAGAGTTCCAACCCGAGCACCAATGGCTTGATATTTATATCAGGTCCAACAGCTATTCGAATATGGAAGTTTGATCATAACCTCAAGGTTTTGCTGCAAGCTGAAAGAATGAATGTAGGCAGACTCGGGTTTCTTGGTATTCACAAATACTTTCTCAATACAGTTCATTAGGACGTAATCTTATGATGGCTTTTCTAAATATGCTGAAGGTAATATTGTAGTCGATTTAACAATCGAATATGATCACATTTCAGCTTTCGTGTGCCCTGATGCCAGGGAAGCTGATAGAAGAAGAAAATCAACAATCAGCTAAAAGTTGCACTAAGATCATATGTATGATGATAATATTTAATAAAAGGCTTAGGTACCATTTAAATCTTGGCTGCTTTGAGGCACACTTGAATTTAGGCCCATCTGAATGACACCGTTGAGCTCATCCTCCCAAGAGCCTGTCTGTGTATGTAAAGTTTCGCTAGTTAAGGGAAATTTGTATGCAAAAGCATAAAATAAATCATAGGATACTATACTTGTATCTACGTTTAGCATGTAGAGACAGCCTATCATGATAGCTAAGTATACAGAAGAAACGATAGGAACACGTAGTACATCAGATGGTTGACTTAGCTTACCTGCTGCAAAGGCTCCTTGTATCCTCCCGCCATGTTTGTGAACTCGGGGCTGATGAATCTCCTTAGTGCATCAGAAGAGCCTCCCATGCCAAGAAGGCCTGCTTGCATTAGACTAGGTGGACTGGAATGCAATGCAGGATGATATGGCATGCTCAAATCATGTGGAAAAGCCAGTGAAGACGAAGGACCACCTCTAGACTGATGCATCTAGCATAGTTGTACATGATGTTTCAGTGTTAGAAAGATACTATATTAGATAATCTATATTAATGTATAAAAAGACAGCAGTTATATCCTCATGTTAGTTATAGCTTATTACACGACATAGCAGTAGTAATTGTGTAATTGCTTACCTCTTTGTTGAAGAGACTTTCAATATTGACATCCAACCTAGGATCAACTGTTGCTAGCTTCATCGACAAGAACTGGGAAGAGAAAGAACAGCAATTACATATATAATTATAACCGCAGATTGCAGTATAAATCATTTACAGTTTGTTCGGAAAAGGACAATGACAATCTGCTGAGTTCATATACAGAATCAATGGAAATACGAAAGGTTTAATAAACTGTAGCATTCAAACTAACGCAAGCATGAAAGTTCCTCAAATTCCCATTCATACCTCAACCTGTCGTTGAAGAGATTGCACATAGTTAATAATCTCATCTAGCATAACTGCTTTGCCAGTGACCTGCAAAACCATACTCTTTCCTTATTAGCATGCATTTGTTGTCTTCTGTCACAATCGAGTCATAATAAAACTGACCTTGCTACAGCCAGGAACAAGATCCTGCAGAAATTTCATTCTTTCACTGATTTTCTCCCTCCTCACCTAGAGTTACCAAGGAAGCCGTTAACTTAAGGACAATGATTACAATTTTTATCGCTGCGACATAGAAAGTTCACAATAAACTCTTACCCTTTCAGCTAGGCTATGGCTGTTTGTTGCCTGCCCTCTTCGTGCTCTGACATGTATATATTCTTCTTTAGGCTGATCAGAAGTTTGAGGATCCTGATTACCATTCTTCCCACCAGGATTAGTGGCAGTTGAAGTTGTATTTTGATCTTCATTGTGTTGAAATTCGGCAATATTGTTAGTTGTTTCATCGCGTACTTCAGCAGCTATGTTGTTTCCATCTATCTGAGAATCCTGATTCACAAAAATGATAAATGAGAATAAGACAAAAGGTACAGCAAGAAGCTGCTCATGAGTGGAGATACTTGTTTATACCTGACCAGTTCTTTTCCTTTTCTTTGGGCCAAGTCCCTTCCCAGAAGAAGCCCCAACAATACCCTCCAGCTCCTCTTGAGCACCATTTCGGCTGCTAAATTCAGCCTCGTCGGAACCCAATTCTGATGCACCATTGGTACCTTGCTTCCCCTCATCATGAGACCTTGCATGTATTTCACTTTTCCCCTCACTCTTGAGAGGGCTGCGCGTGGTGGCTCCATGATCTAATTGTACAGTAGAACCTTTGGAATTCAATGTATTTATCTCATCTCTCTGAAACTGCATCCCTTGCGTTGAATTGACTGGGTTGATGCTTGCTGAAGTAATCCCTTGAGGTCTTTGCATAGGTGCTACACCCCTAGAATAAGGATTAGGAGGTTCAGGAGTACTGAAGGGGTTCATTATATCAGCAAAATTCCCAGCACTGAAGCATGAAAACCTTGCTGCTCTTTCAATAAAGCCTGAATCAGCCGGAATTTGAGCTAAGCTCTGAGGATGCAACCCAGGAACAGTTGGCAGAAACATTCCCCCGCCTCTTAACATTGCATGTTGTGGTGGAACCCATCCCATACTACCTCCAAGAGGACCAGGCATGATATTTCTAGCCATAAGTGATGGCGAAAGACTAGCATTCTGTTGAAGATTGATGTCACTGAAACCTAAGTTTTGTGAACTCGAAGGTTGATCCCAAATATTGGGACAAAATGCCATAGGATTGTTGCTTGATTGAGGAATTAATCCCATAGATGAATTCGACAAATTAGTTCCATTAATTTGCCACTCTGACGACATATTTGGTGAATGATAGTTCAAAGTTTCTTCATTCTTTGTTTCTGGCGCAGTATTATCCTTGCTTTCTGTATCCATTTCCACTACCAAAACCGCTATCTGCAAGACCAAATAAACTAAGCTTCCCAAAACCTCCAATTCACAGCTCAATCAACAGCATTTATGACCTAAGAAACCAGGGAGGGGGGTAAAGATTATATTTTTATCCAAATTCAAGCATACTTCAAATTACAATCTTGATTATTTAGACTAAACTAAGACATCTGAATTTGAGTACTAAATCATTATCATTCAGCCAAGATAGCTAATACGAGAATGTCTGAAAAGACCAAGATCATATTAATACTTACACAAATGTTCACTACCATTTCCAATCTTACAACAACACATAATTTCTAGCAGGACCACAAACCAACTTCAACAATAAAGATGTGCAGAAAATGAGGCAAAATCAGTACATACTTTTAAATACATTAATATCAACACAATAAAAAAACCATTTAAATACACCAATCATAAAAGGCTCAGGTCAGAATAAACAAAAAACAGGACATAAACCACACAATGACCACCTACTTCTGCAACATCCAATTACAATACTTCATTTTTCCAAATATAGTCTAAAATCCCCATCCCTAAACATGGTTGGAATCGAACCTACAATCGCGAACACTTTTAACCACTAGGCCAATTCGATATTATCAATAGAATACTTCATTAACTAAAAGGAAACAGAAACAGAAGGATACCTATATTAAGATTTGTGGGGTAAAATAAAATTACTACAGTCTGCAGAAGACCGTTCTGAAGTCTCTTCCCTGAAAATACCAAGAATGGAATTTTGATTTGTTGAATAATTTTGAGCTCTGGGGGATATGTTGTACACAAAAAAGTACACAATATTCAAACATATATATGTATGTATATGTACTAGTACTAATGTACTGTCACTTTTACCAAACCAACAATAATAATGAGAGAGAGAGAGAGGGAGAGAGAGAGAGAGAGAGAGGGGGAGAGAGATTTGAAGGGAAAAGCAAGAAAGCAAAGAAAGCACTTGACTAGTTTGAAAGATGAAAAGAAGAGATGGGAAAATGGGAAACTGAAAAAGAAAGGTTGAATGAACATAAACGAGTCTGCATTTATACCCACGCTCACATCAAAAAGTGTGCTCTTGATGATTAACCACCGCTACTGCCACTCTTAAAATATGGTTTTTCTTCAAATTAAACAAACGTTACATGACAATTGACAACTATATAAATACTTCACATTTCCTTACCAGTACTAGGAAGTAGGTGTCATATAGGATTACCATTATTACACATACAAATACAGGGGTAACTTTCCTTTTGGTTAGGTACATTCAAGATTCAACTAGTAAATTGTCTTGGGTCAATTTAAAAATGTTCTTTGTTATAGAGGGATAAGTTTGCTTACTACAATATCCGTCCCTAAAAGATTGTCACATTTTGACTTTTGTTGGTCTAACATAATAAATTTGATCATGAAATCTTATTAAACGATAAGGAATAATATAGTCTTGTGAGACCTTGTTAGATTCGTCTCAATATATATTTTTGAAATATCAACTTTTTATAATTTTTTCGCATGTACAATAATAGATATTTACGTTTTAAATCGTGTTTTGTTGACCACTAATTGTCAAAATGTGACAATCATTTAGGGATGGAAGGAGTATCTTATAGTTTGTGTGCTCGGCCAAAATATGATGAAAATACTCGTCGTGAATTGTGAGACAAGTACATCATATCTAATAACGTGTGTTTAGAGATCATAAGATTTATAAAATTTGGTTGTTACTACTAATATCATCAATATACATACTCTTTTCGGAAGCTCAATTCCTAACAAGAATTTCAAGGGTTAGCATGCTCGAGTTGAATCAATTAATCGATTATGACATGTATAATCCATTGACACGTCTTCACGTGAGCACACAAGTAAAAACAAAATGTGATACAAAGATTCATAGTGATTTGAGAGCTTAATTCATCAAATCTAATTAATACCGAGTATCATGTACACGACCCAAGATCTGAAGAAGGGCCCTTACAGTAATCAATTATGTGAACAACTAAAACAAATCTAAGTACTCAAATGACAAGACGAGCCTATGATGATGCTTTTATCGAGTCTTATAGTCAAACAAATGTGAATGCTCTTTAAATGCTTGATTAGTTAGATCGACTTCTAATGGTGATGAAGTCAAAATTAACTTGGTTAAATAAGTGGTGTTAATCACAGTCTTGAGGTAGCATCTGACAATGCCAAGTCTTGTTTGTTGCATATGTTTATGTTCTTTTATCTTTATGACTTTGTCCGTTTGTCGTTCATACCTCTTGGGAGGAGGGTTTATCATCAATATTGCATTAACTTACTGGTTTACTACTAATTTTGATGGTCAAGACTCAAGACACTTACTTTATTTACTTATCTTGCATTTTGTTTTCACACCATCAATCATTAATATACACTTGGGTTGCTTCTAATGGAGGTTTTGTGATCAAATTGAACACAAATAAATCTCAACCAACTTATAAAATAAAACTCAAACTAACTACTTACATGTGTTATTTCACCCTTTTAAGTTTTCTTTATTGAGTTCGATGATCCTTTGAGTTTTGGTGCTTTTGGTAGTTAGAAGGAACAAATTGAGGGCTAGAACACAAGTTTTAGTCTATCGATCAGTTATGACACATAATTTATCTCCTTCGTATATTTTAAGACATGGGTGCATAAGATCTGTTAAGATCACGATTTCATCATTTTAAGAAGGGTCAATGGCATGAAAGATCACTGAACTTTGCTAAACTTTCCACTTCGATCACCCTCTTTTCAAAATGAGTGTTTTGGATCACTTAATTACATTTTTTTTGCTAAAATTTAGATACTGCGCCGTTTTGAAAGATTTTGGGTGCATTTTGTAAGGTTTTAATGAGGCTAATTTTGTCCGTTCATATTTATAGACATTCAATCATCTTTTTTTTAATTTTTAAAAATAATCTTTTTTAGTTTCTAAAAATATTTTTTAAAAAAAATTTAGCGTTTTTAAAATTAAAATAAAACTTGAAAAACTAATATACTAATAAAAGACATGAAACTTTTCTTAAATTTTTTTAGTATATTAGTTTTTCAAGTTTTATTTTAATTTAAACAAAATTTAATTTTTTTAAATAGAATTAAAAAATATTTTTTAATAAAATTTAATAAAAATTAAAAAAAAGATTATTGAATGTCTATAAATGTGAACGGACAAAATTACCCCTCGTTAAAAACTTACGAAATGCACTCAAAATCTTTTAAAACGGCTCGGTGACCAAATTTTAGCGAAAAAATATAATTAAGTGATCCAAAACACTCACTTTGAAAAGAGAAAGTTTAGCAAAATTTAGTGATCTCTCATGCCATTAACCTTTTTAAGAAATAAATTAAGGGTTTAATTCAGTTTAATAGTGGTACATTTAATCAAAATATATAGACACCATGGTTTTTAGTTCCTGATTTGGTTTTCATCACTTTTTATGGCATCTCATTGCATTTACTATGCCTCCATACCTTTATCCTTGAAAGCACATTTATATATGTCGTGATTGATAGAACTCGTACGTGCGTAAATGGATTTTTTGCCATCATCACTAACTTTGATAATCATTATGTCGTTGTAGGAAAACTTAACTATTGAATCCGTGCGACTATAAATCTTTTCTCTTTTAAACACTGATTTTGTTAAGGAATGTATACAATTAATCCAAGTATAAAATTTATAGAGGAAATCGAGGAAATAAAAATTTGCGAATATGTAAGTCATTACTCATTAACGTATTCGTATTTTTAATTCTCGTTTTGGTCATTTCATATAAATTAAATTAAGAAAAAATAAAAGTAGTCAAAAGGTATATCATTGTAAATGTAAATTGATAATTGATTGTCATTAAATTATTGACTAGTTGATAATTATAATAGAAAGGGAAAACCAAAAATACATTGAAAATATAAAATTATAATTTATAGTGCTAAATGACAACTATTTTCAAACAAAACTTTTAAGCTAAAACGAAAACTAAAATACTCGAATGGAGTACTTGGTTTGTGGGATTATTTTTTGTTGAGAATATAAACTAAAGATTATAATGAATTGTCGAAATATGAGTCAATTGTCGAAATGGTTCCATCAAGTGGGTTGAGATTTTCATTCGATCCTTGGAAGATCAAAATTACATACTTGTCATCGAAATTGGACAAAAATTGTAACATAATTCAAAAACTAACGAAACTGTTAAAATTTAAAGAAACTTTTGTCCTCGATAGTAGAACCGTGGAAGGCAATTAACACCTCTTCCAATTTTTTACTAAATCGCAACTTTAATTTAATCTAATCCTGAATATTTAAATTTTTGAGAAATAAATGACAATTTTAACTTACTTTATGAGATCATATTCATAAGTTTCTCCCAAAAAACAATGAAAAAATAAAATAAGTAAAAGGTTATAGTCATAATTTTGGTATTGTTAATTTATGAATAAGAATATAAAAAAGGTTTTTTTTTTTTTTTGATAATTAGCGATGAATTTTGACTACAATGATATTACAAACATGAATACAGAAATTGCTAACTAATAGAAAGTTAGAGTATAATATGAGACAAATATGTCTCCAACAAGGTTCGAACCCATGACCTCTTACATGAAAGGTTGGGCCGGATGCCACTAGGCTATTGAGCCATCGACAAGAATATAAAAAAGGTTAAGTACCATGTAGCACTACATAGGCCTTAGCTGGCATATGACTATAGGCTGCAATAGAGAGCTTCTAGTCAACAGTCAAACTATTCTCTCATTAGTATTGTTGACTGTTAAAGTTTAAGCTTTTATCAATTTTAATAACATCTGATAATCTTGGTAAGTTATCTATAAATGGTCCAAATTATTGCATGCTCAAAATTGACCTACCTCTTTATAGATTCTGATGCTAATTATTACTACGAGCTACTAGTATTATTTTTACTTCACCAAATGCGTAAATAAATTAGTTTAAATTATCGTTCCATTTCGTTTCAAGTAATTAATTATAGTACAAAAATTAGTGGGCACACTCAATATATACACCACCATTTATGATATGGAGTAATTTACTTTTGATACTATGATATTATTTCTTCGCTAAATATAGTGACACATTATTAGTTGGCATCGGGACTTGCAATAATCACAGAGACCTAAGCCATACTAGTAGTATTAGAATAATTGAACCTCTTCAACACTTTTGCCTTAAACTATTGTATCAATTGTAGACCCTCTCAAGTCTCAATCACTATACATTTTTTTATACTTTTCGCATTCTTGTGAATATTCCAAAACATATAACAAATAAATTTAAAATTTCATAGTTCATCTTACTACTTCAATATATGTGTATTTTTATGCATGAAACTTCTCAACATACTAATTCAGCCAGTCATGATAATATTGAAATCAATAATGTCTTTAATCGGAGTTCAATATAATAATCGTTCTAGTAAATGGCAAATAAAAACCCTTGCTTCCTAACTACTGAAATGTCTTAATATCCACTTTCTCCATGTTTTTAGATAGGACAACAAATTACTTCAAATTTTAAGAAAATTTCATTTTAAATCTAAAAGAGTTCAAAAAACATCAAGTTATAGTAGTACCGTCAGTTTTGGAATTAAATGTAAATCGTGTATACACTATTTAGAATTATTACTATAATAATATTACTTAATAACGAGACGAAATTACAACTTAACTCCACTTAGTGAGCTATAATAAATTCTCTTTGATTTATATGAGTCATATGACCAAAGGAAGTAGTACTAGGGAGCTAGAAGATTCTAACTAATAAGAAATACATTTATCCCAATTATTATTTTTTGTATTACTCAAAATTTCCATTATAAATAACAAACTCAAGTATGATTATTGAAATATTAATTACGCAGATATATTGTACTAAGCAAGCCTTTTTAATTCATATTTTAAGAAATCACGTATAGCTAGAAGGAAGTTGATACAGTATATATATTTTAAACTTCAATGTTTTAACTACGTACATAAATATATAATATTGCCAACCTTTCTTGTGTTTCTCAATCTCTTGATTAGTTTGTGTACATGCTAATATGCTATTAGTCACATTATAGTTTAAATTAAGTACATACATGTACAAGAAACCACAGACAAAAATCTATAAAGGCATATATAGTATAATAATTAAAGAAGACGATGAAAATCAACCCGCCCTATTTCCACACAACATAAATAAAATGAATATTAGATTCCTTCTTTGAGTATGTTAATCTCACCTAAAATTACTATACTCCATCCATACAACTAATTGTATCAATAATTTCAGTAGAACTAAATTGCAATTTCAGTAATTGACAGTGTTATAGTGTCAGTTCTCAGTAGTATATACGTGGTGCTTATATATAGTCCCTAATTTAACGTCCACGTTAATTTTGAACGGTTTTTGGCGTTTTGGTCGAATTTTAGGGTCAAAATGAAATTTTTCGAAAAGTTTGGGACATGGAGAGTGTTTGGACGGTTTTTGTCATTTACACACCGCTTTTAACGTTTTTCTTCCCTTTTTAACTTTTCTTTTTTCTTGCTTGTTATTATTATCATTAGTATTATTGTTATCATTATTATTATTATTATTATTATTATTATTATTATTATAGACTTTGAGGGATTATTGAGAATTATTAGTTGTAATTAAAAGATCGTACACTATTGATAAATTAACACTGTAACATTATCAGTTACAACGATAAAAATGTAATTTAATCTCATTTATTGAGACGATCTCCTCTGTAAATTTTCAGTGGTACTAATAATTGTAGAGAATGGCAATGACAATTTTTAATTATATAATTATACTGTATTATTATATATATATATAAGGCTTTCAGTATAGGGAATTGACATGTGGATTATACATAAGGCTTTCAGTGGTACTAAGAACTCACTCATTCCATTAGAACATCTCAAATGAAAAAGCACGGGGTTGCTGCTATCAAAATTGATATGAGCAAAGCTTTTAACAGAGTTAGTTGGGACTTTCTTCTTTCCCTCCTTCAAAAGTTAAAATTTCCCTTTCATTGAATTCAACTGATTAAACAATGCATCACAACTGTCAAATACTCCCTACTTATCAATGGTCAACCCTCTGATCTCTTCTCTCCCAATTGCGGCCTCCGTCAAGGAGACCCCCTATCCCCTATTCTTTTTGCTATCTGCACTGAAGCTCTTTCGGCTTCACTTTCCCATCTTCAAGATACAAATCTCATTAAAGGTGTCTCTATTGCTAAAAATGGACCAAAAATCACCCATCTTCTTTTTGTTGATGATTGCTACTTCTTCATGCATCTTTCTCCTAAGACTATCACTGAATTCACTAAAGCCCTCACCCAATTTTGTGCTGACTCCGGACAGATAATCAACCTTAACAAATCAATTATCACCTTCAGCCCAAAAACCCCTCAATCTGTCAAGAACTCTTCTCTTTCCCTCTTAGGAATAAAAGAATCTGCCTCCTTCGGAAGTTACCTGGGTATACCACTTGACGTTTCCACCAACCGAAAACATATTTTCTTGGACATCATCGATAAAGTCAAGAGGAAAATCTCTTCGTGGAACTGCAAATTCCTTAACTTCCCTGGAAGAGTTACTCTCATCAAATCTGTCTTGCAAGCCATTTTAGTCTACCCAATGGGAGTTTATAAATTTCCTCTTAGCACCCTCCACGAGATAGACAAACTTCTTGCCAACTTCCTTTGGAGCGGTCACCAAGGGAATAAAATTCATTGGGTTAACTGGGAATTCCTCAACTTTGAAAAATCACAAGGGGGACTTGGATTCAAACATCTTCATCATTTCAACCTTTCGCTTCTTGCTAGGAATAGCTGGAGAATTATCAACCAACCCGATCTGCCCATGACCAAACTTCTTAAATCTAAATACTTCCCCAATTCTGAACCCTCCCTCTCCACCCCCAAATCTAACTCCTCATGGACTTGGAAAAGCATTGTCTCAGGTATATCTTGCATTGATAACTTCTCCTCTTGGAAAGTAGGTAATGGTTCCTCAATCAACATCTGGAACGACTCTTGGATCCCGACCAGAAATAAAAGTAATAAACATTCTTTCCATCAACCCCTAAGTGCGATCAATATTCTCCCTTCCAATAATAACCATACTACACTGGTGTCTGACTTAATCACCAGTGACTATCGCTGGAACATGCAACTTCTCAAATCCCTCTTGCCCCCTTCAATCATCAAGGACATCCTTGCAATCACCCCTTCCCACAATGATGACCTTAAAATTTGGCCTGAAACCTATTTTCGCTCCAAGGACATCTACTCTAAACTTCGTTGCTCTCAGCTCGACGAGGCTTCCTGTCCCTCTAATCTTCATATCATCCCTAGGGGTACCTGGAAAAAGCTTTACAAAACACCCTTCCCTGAAAAAATTCACACCTTTCTGTGGAGGCTTCTCTTGAATAGGCTCCCGACAATGGATTTCATCTCAACCAAAACCAAAAAACAAGTTTGCCTAGACTGCCCCCTATGCAAACAATTTCCTGAGAGCAGTCAACATCTCTTTGTTGATTGTTCTTTCTCTAGATCTATTTTCTCTTATTTTAATACCTATGTTTTCCCTTCTGATCCTATTGGACTTTTTGTATCCAAATGGATTTCGAAAAAATGGACTTATGCTAACATTAAAGATATAATTAATTTTGGTAGCATACTTTGGGCCATCTGGCTTGCCAGGAATGACTGTCATTTTAATGTGTCCACTCCTAATGTCTCGAAGACTACTTCTATCGCAACCTCCTTGAGCAAAGAGTGGCACAAAGGTTTTTTACTCAAAAAACAACGAAGCCTCTCTATTAGTGCTCAAGGGCCGGATATCTCTGATATGCGGAGAAGGGCTATTCCTTCCATCAAAGAGATCACCAGTCTTTTCCACGACAGATGCCATAGAAGCTGTCGCAGAAGAGATAACAAAATACTGCTTGGAGTATCCTCTGGCTCCATCCCTAAATGGATTATCACAACGTCCATTTATGGCAATCACTCGATCCTTGAAGGGACAAATCTGCTATTGGATGATCCCTGCAATAATTTGAATCTGAAGAATATTTGCACTGGAATCCTTACTACCATTCTCATTGCTGGAAGCATTAATAACCATAATATTTTTATTGTTACTGATAGCTTCATTTCTGAGATTTGGTTTAGATTCTTCCGTTACTTACATTTGGAGGATGACTTGAAGTTTTTGCTCAAAAACGGAACGAGGAAGTGTTGCAACGTCTTTTGGAAACCAACTAATGCAGGATGCCTTCAAAATCTTAGAAGTATTGTTATTAGTGAATTTAATGATACAGACGATGTAATTACTTTGGATTCACTTTGCAATGGCCCTCGTGGCCTAAACAACAATTGATCTATGATTTAGATTATTTATCAAAAAAAAAATAAGGCTTTAACTGTGGGTAATTGATTGATGTGGTACATTAAGAAAATATTAATAAATTAGAAATCGAGTTGGTACATGGTTGGCAAATGGCTCTTCTTTTTGGGAAAGATAAATAAACCAAATCCCTCCAAAGCAACAACATGGGATGAGATATAGAGTTGGGGATTCGAGACGTTCAACACTAAAAGCCTTACAATTCTTTAAGATCATATTTTAATTTTTCCATTTTATTAGTGGTCATTAAATTTTTTTTTACGTCAATTTAAAAACAATAATAATTTATATATGTGTTGAATTAATTAGCAATTATATTCATGTATTGATATCATATTTATTATATTTTGAGCAATCGAGCGAATGTCAATAATCACATATATAGAATACTAGTTAGCCTCAGAGCATAGCTTAGTGGTAAAGAGTCTTGGTACTGTGGCGACCTCTTTGCCTTTTCGATTGGTGTGGTCTTGATTTCCTCTGAGGTTGATTCACAAATTAAAATGGTGTTCAAGCAAGGAACGAAGTCAAAATATTCATAACCAATGAGCCACATTTCGCGCTAACCTCTAATATCAATTCTAAGAACAAGAGAATTGCCTAGACCCTTACTTTCAAAGTGGCAAAATCATTTTTTTTATAGAGTACTAGTTATGATGCATTTGCATGGGGTGGAATATAATGTTATTGTAAAGCAAGCTTGACCGTCAGCTTTAATAACAGCAACCACCTTTAATATGGAACTTCTAATTATCATCATTCGATAAGAATCCATCAATTTTATCCTAAATACTGCTCTATTGTAACGAAAACGTTGCAACTCCATGAATTATTATTGCACATATACAAACTCTATGTACAAAGTCTCGACTTTTAATTTTTTTTTTTGTCAAAATTCAATAATTATTTATACAATTATTATTATAAGATACATAATAACCCTGGTAAATAATCTAAACACATGCATGCATTATGCATTATAGAAGCATCGAAAGTCGACATCCTCCCGGATTAACATATAAGATCTTGAGCTATTCCCTCTATTGCCAATTATGGAACCCCGAGACTCTTAATAGAAGCTTATGGAGTGGATTTTGTTTGTGTTTGATGACTTACTACAAAAAAGAAGGAAAAAACTGTGTTTGATGATAGAATTATTGCGCATGGTGGGATGAAGATAATTGATTGCCTCCGAACTCTCAACTTTGAGGACCCTTTTTAGCAAACTTTTGGCCAAACCTTTAAAATGGTCCTCTTTTATCATTCAACAAAAGTAGCTTCCTTCATCAATCTTCCACACCCTTTATTAGTTTCTTCATTTTGCCAGATAATTTTAGTGCTGGATATACACTACTTGGGACCTCTATCAATTCCAAACTTGTTTTTGATTGCGATTGACACATCCCAATTCCAATATTTTGTTCCCTTTTAAGTGGTATCATTACGACATATAATTGATGAAATGTTTCAAGATAATATGTACAAATTGTATTTAGTTCCTATAAATGTACGGAATGTGCGAATGGTTATTGATACTAGTCCAAAAGGTGCATCTTAGTGCCTCTTTCCGTCAAAATTTAATATCTTTGTCAAAAGAGTGACTAAACTGCACGGTTTAAGTTTAAAATCATGAACTATTTACACATATCATACATTTATAGGGACTAAAGTGCAACTTATACATATTGTCAGAGATTATTTTGACAATTTTCTCCATCATTACCACTAAAAATGAAAAAATGAAATAGCCCTTATTTTAGACGTTAAGTATCAGTTTCATATGAACTCTATTTAAATTACCGTTATGGTAATTTTGATCGTGTTTCACAAGAGCTATTATTTTAGACTAGTTATTATTACTAGCATATTTATATATATCGGTGGATGTTTAGTATGATGGCATCTCCATGAGATGTGGATAGTGATAGACAATGCCTGAATTCCAACATTTTGTTCCCTATTAATAAGAGGTATATTTAAATGAGTTGATGGGAAATCTGTGGGAAATAGAACAAATACATCAATCTGTACAGCTAAGAAAAATTCGATTATTTGAATATAAGTATCTCCTCAGAAATGATCAATTTCTAGAGATGCATGAGTGGTTGGAGGAATATTTAATTCTTGGTATGTAAAACACAAAATTTAATTACAATGTCATAGTCGGTTTCATCTTCCACTAATTAGGCACCGCTAGATATTCGGACAAATTAGGCCTTGTTTACGATTATATACTTTTTTATTTGAATTAGAAGTCTTTCGACCAATCAAATCATAAATCGAGAAATATATATGTGTCTTGATGATAGTAGTTTCGTAAGGGAGAGAATTAACAGAAGACGAAATCAAAAAGAATTAATCCCTACAATATTTCATTATAAAGATGATTCATCAAACGAGTTTAAATAGGAAGCAAATTGTTATATTGATAGTTAAGAATCATAATAGAATTTATTTTATTAGGTGGGCGATAGGGCTCACTTATAAGAATATATGTTTTATTGTTAAATTGTTTTGAGATAATAAAATTAATAATGGATATTGTTTTCCAGCAAATTAAATTAAAGGGTCTGTCTTATCATATGGTTAGCAGTGGTTCCAAATGTCTCGACTAAATAACACTCACAAATGTCCCTAGTAAGCACTGGCACTGCCCCGAGTAAGTCATCGCTATAACCTACAGTAATATATCACCATCCATGGGTATTATCATATAGCAATCATATATTATGAAGATTATGTACGTACATATCTCACTGTCCTACACGACCCATATTTCAAATGGATTATTTCATTATTAGAGTTTGTCGATTGGAATATGTAAGCAAGTGTTGAAAACAAGTCGAGTTAGAGTTCACGAGTATTAAAGTATTTGACCCTACTCGAGTCATGCGATTCGTTGTGCTAGTGCCACCATGCATTAGAAACGAGTAGTGTGTAAATATAATGGCTGCCTTACTTCGTCAAATTTATATAGTTTTGAGTTTTTTTCTTTATCGAATATATAATGTTCAATGGCAAATGACATATTTATATATACAATTGATCCAAATTTAGTAGAATGAGATTTGCGTGAGTATTATTCGACGAGTAATAGGTACATACTTCTATATTACAGAAAAATTGTTTGTATATTATACTAGTAAGAATGAGTAAATAATCCATATAAATCGAATTCTAGTAATAACAGTGCCACATTATTAATTATGGACTAATAACGAAGATGTCTTTAAATCGTCTACCCAATATAGCATTCATTGAATAACGATCACTCATCTCTCGTTAAAAACAAAGATTTATATCACATTATCTGTAAGGCAGTATCTATCATCACTACAATTATTTCGAAATATCAAACACGAGGGCCAAACTCCATGCATATATCAATTATTGCAATATCTTTAGTAACTTGAATTTGACTTCAAAGGCCAGACGATGAACTGGATGCTAAAAACTATAAATGACGACCATGACACATATATAATATTTTATAGAACGTCTGAATTGATTTGATTTATCACAATAACAAACCTTGTAATTAATCATCAATTATATAATATTTTATTTAAATTAAATGATCATTTCAATACTAAAGTAGATATATAGGAAATACGTACTATATTGTTCACAAAAAGGCATACAATACATTTGAATTTAAAATGTTAATTTATTAAAATCTAAACTGAATTATCTTGTAAAAGGAAAAAGAATTAGTTATAGCATGTGTACAGTTATGTATAAATATTCCAATCTTGCATACATTCTTCATATTTTTTAATTCAAACTGGTGATAATATTATTATTTGTCAAGTTTAACCATATAAGTTACAATTTTGTCTCAACGAACAAAGATGTTGTCGATTTAGTTTTTGATGATTTATGCAATAAGATTACAACTTAATCTCAAATAAAAAGAAATCAAAGTACAATTTGATTACATTACTCAAATAGATGACAACTAATTCATCATTTGTCCTATTGAAAATCGATCCACATGAGAAAACAAATTAGCCTAACAATCTAGTTGAGATGATAGCTATTCTAGGACTTTAATTTTCGACACATACGTTTGTTAAATGTCTAATCATACTTTAGCACCTACATTGGTGATAATTGATTAGCACCATTGTAAGTATTCCGACAAATCTAAGTGTCTTATAAATATAGATATCTTCATATCTTTACCTAGTCTTTTCAAATAGTGTCTTCCTTATCCAAGAATCATTACCCAACCCATAACAACACCTTCAACATCAATCTTGTAACAACCAAAACTAGAATTTACTATTTACCATATTAGGCTTATTAATCAAGCAAGTACGGGCCCTCCCCCGCACAGAACGAGGGCTAAATTTACTTAATGAAGGGGGGAAATGAATCCAATCTATGTTGAATCTAACAAGAGTAAAGACTAAAGAGTATCGTAGCTTCTTGTCGTAGTCCGCGTATAGTATCTACCAAGATTAGCTCAGCTAAATTATGTTGAAGCCAAGAATGAAGAAACGCGTTAAGCCTTCATAATCTCTTAACAATGCTCTAGATATGTCATAAAAGCGTAATCACTAATATCGCGCATGGGCTACATAGTTACAGTGGGATTCCAGAGACAATAAGGAAGAGCAGAAAGAAAAAGGCAAATACTGTAAGAAGCAAGCACTGAAAGGGATAGTCTCATGGTTTCATCCGACATCCACCATGAACACGTTCAGATGTTATTCAGTTGAAGTTTGCTACTTCAGTCTTTAGATACTGATATCATCTTTTTCGTCATCCTTCTCTATTTTAACCTTCAGTGCAGCTCTTCTCTGGTTCTGGATTACGGTAACGTATTTGGCAATTACCTCATGAAATTTAGGAGCAAACTTACTTGCAGATGTTGGATTCAAACCGGCCTTCTTCAAAGCCCTTGAGACATTCCTTTCAGCCAAATTGATGTGAGTGGTGCAATAAGAAGGAACACTCGACCGCAGAATCGGCTTTCTACACCGTATAGGTCCTGATGGGCAGCTGAAATTCCAAAAGATAAGTCAGAAGCTATACATATCTCAAAATTATGATAGATTAGAACATGAAATACATTATCTTAGAAGCTATGCTTTTCTGAAAACTTATCAACATATATCCGTGTATGATCATCAACATGCCTCAACGCCTACGAAGAAGGCTCCTGCCTAAATGGGGTAGGGGTTGGATAGTAATCGTCCTTACATTTGTGATAACGAGGACGCTGTTTTGACCAAGAAGGAAGTTGAAATATTATCTAAACTTCAAGAAAGATATGAAGCTCAGGTAGTGTAACAAGCCATTTTGATATATTCCGTACATTCAAGAGTACTGGAATATAACATCTTAACTCCATAGGAGATGGAAACAGATAGATGCAATTCACCGAGCAAAAAATATCCACGCATTAATACATGTTTCTTTTTTGCTTCTTCCCCTGATAGGCATTGGGGCATGTTGTTATTCTTGTATCCCTCCACAGTGTACTCTCCTTCCAAAATCCAAACAAACAAGGTTTCACAGAACCCTCATACTCGTGCTCGTCTAGTTAATGGGTGAAATGCAACAACTCAAGTTGGATATACTCACCTTTTGATGGGATAACTACAAGGCTTGTAGAGCTTCTGATTGGGGTCAGACAATATGTGAATATGACAAAAAGGTGTTAAAGGCATCGCCTTTGACTTGCACCCTTGAACCTCACACTCGCTTCTGATACAATCTCCACCCTCACCACCACTGTTCATGTGTCCATTTGTAACTCCTTCAATATCATCGCTACAAGCAATACGATTGTTATTCACTTTATTGTCTTTCTCCTCAAACGGGCTTTTTCCATTGTCCCAATAGTACTTTCTAAATTGTTTTTTTACATCTTCCATCAATAACCAGTAATAATCACGATAAATCTTCTTCAATTCCTTCACGAAGTGCATTCGTCGTTTCAGAACTTCAACTCGAGTCAAATCCTCAGACCCGGAGACTAAAAAACTCTCCTCTGGCATTTCCATTGGCATTGTGTTTGGGGTGGACATAGAGTCAGCAGTCTGGGATTTCTGGGGGTAAGAAACAAGAAAATATTCAACAAACACAGAACTGACGATGACAAAACAATTGCTAATCAACTTCCGATGTAACATACTACAGAAGAAATTATCCAGGGGACGCAAAAACCGATCACATTATCAAACATCATGGACGAAAGATAAACACACCTATTGTAACACACTGATAAATTCTCTTGTTTACAAATCAATCCATACCATTTGAACATAAAGCTATCAAGATTTTATGAACACCTAAAATCAACCGGGTATAGTAAGTCATCAGTTTTTCGAAATTTCCAATGTGGGACTTGTCCTTGCATCACCATCATACAAACTATCAGAAGTACCATAATCATAGAACAAGCAGCCAATTGCACTACTTCAACAACATTATCATATTATCATGGCCAAAAAACTAAAGAACCCACTTTTATTAATTTCGTACTTTATCGTAACTTTCTTGATGGGATAATTTTATTCAACAAAATCAAGAAATGACAAAATAAGTAATTGGGCATTTCAACTTACTCACTCAACTTTATTTTCAATCGAAATCGTTCATCATAATAACTTATTCCGATAATAAATTCAATAATATAAACATTTTAACTACCCCTTTTAAAGTTACCGTCCACTTTATTTTTCAATGATCAAAACTAACAAAACTTTATATTATAAGCTTACAATTGACATATAACCTGGAATTCAAATATAATTACCATGCTAACATTAAAATACAACGAAATTCCATCTTTTGATGTATTTTCACCGCATATTGAACATATACAAATAATACAAACTATCAAAATTCAAAATCGTACTACTCTTAGAAGTATCATAATTTTCACATTCTTGATTGTAAAATTAACACTAAATTATGATCAAAATTTCATGTCGGCCAGAGAACATACCCAACTGGACTGATACGGCGGAGGTGGGGTGCACGTGGCAGGATTTTTTGGGTTTTGCTGCGGCTTCAGAGTGTTGTAGGCTTCCCGGGTAATTCTGATTCTAGATTACCCTTCGTAATGTTTTTATTTACCATACTGCCCCTTTATTAATTATAGATTTGTTTCCCGATTCCGGACAATAAAATTTGTTATATTATGTGTGACAATTTTTATTGTATTGTGAATAAATCATAATTTGTACATATCTTTTCTGAAGAACAAATAAAATATTTGAGGTTTATTTCCTAATTTGGACCTCTATACTTTTTTCATATAGTATAATGATTAGTGAAAATATACGATTTACTTGAAAAATAATTTCATTTTCTATCAAAACACTAATTAAGATAGTAAAAGAGAATAATTATGATTATTGAAAATAAAATAGTCGATGATTTTAATTGAAGGAAATGTACAAATAGAAAGTAATATTAACATGTCACCTAGCACAAAACTAACCATCGAGAAACAGTAAGAAAGAATGGAATTTGAAAGATAAATGAGAAGAATATTGTCAAAACTCGAAAATGAACCATAATATTTAATATTACTCCCTCCATCCCTTCATTCCAAAATTTTAAGGATATGTTTCAATGAGCAAAATTCCAAAATCAAGTTCCACTTGTGCGTTATTGCTAAAGAGGAAGAAATTTTTTTTTTGATAGTTAAAAGAACAGTTATACAAACATGTAAAGTACAACAGATGCTACTATGTCAACAAGACCTCTAGAAAGCGGAAGTTTACGGAAACAAACATTAAACATGACATAAAGTATAGATAACCTAGTAAAGCATGTGAAATTGGCATCATCATATGTCGGAAGCTTTCTCCTTGTCCAAAAGCTACTCAAAGCACTAACAAGAATTGTTAACTCCTGAATGATTTCTGCTTGTGCATAAGCGTTTTTGAACTGTGTAGGAAAATTACTGTGGTATTCGAGAAACAGAGGAATATACCGAATGAATAACCTTAGATGACGTGAACAGACGAGAGTTGATATCTCGTGGTCGGTGTCAAAGGAAATCCAACATTTTTTAAGATTATCGATCATCGATCGACTGAAAACAAAAGTCTCAGTAGTAATTCTACTAAGAGCGAAAGCCACCACCAGTAATTTATAGAAACAATTTGAACTACACAAAGCACAAGCATAGTCATCAACCAAGTTAACAAATTCATTAGCCTGAGGAGCATAAGGATTATCGAACTTGCTGAAACATTGTTGAGTCATAATCTGATTGGAATCTTCATCGCTCTTCGTCTCCTTAAACATTCCTTACGCTCAAATTTGAATTTTTCTAAATTTTATGAAAAATTAAACATTCCTTTAGTTCGGGAATGAAGATAATATGTAATAAGAGTAATTTTCTTTTAGATATTCTCAAAGTGTGCAACAATATGCACGGGAGGCAATTTCCTAAAGAATGTCTATGAAGTATAAACCCTTTACATCAACTTCAATGTATCCAAATGCCGATAGAGGATCAACTTCAACATATCCGAATGCCGGAAGAGGATCGTCAAATAAGGGGAGGTCGATGGCAAGGCCTCTAGTCTTGCCAAGTCCTCATGAACATAGAATGTTTCAGGAATCTCAGAAAACTTCCACTGGAACATCTATCATTGTAGTTATTTGTTAGAAGTCACCATGGCAAACAGTATAATACAATGATGCAATTGCCTTTATTAACTAGTATATAAAGTTTCCCTTTCACAGATCACTTCTACCAAAATCTGTTACCAATTACAATGATCCTGCCCAAAATAATGTATAAACCACAATAAAAAAGAAATACAAGTAGGTGAACTTGCATAAAAAATCAGATTTGTGCCCTACAACTCTTTTGATACAATGTTACAAAGTGGGCAATGGTGGAAACAATGACATGGCTACATCTTCCTCAACTACTTACCAAGAACCATTTTGGGGTTTGCCCTCGTTATTCTTCCATTACCTGTATATCTAACTAAACAATACCATACTAACATTGAAGTCCTCCGTTCAAGGGGCACATCACAAATATATATAGTTCTTGCCAGAAGTTTGTTGCATGTCATCGAGTGCAGTTGCTCGTTTGTTGAAATTTTGGACTTGCATCGCTGTCAATGGCATATCTCTTATATATGTACATACGAAAAGTTAGGGTACCAGGAACGAGGGAAAGAACTTTTCCTGGACAGAGTTGTCTACTCTGAGCCTGCCTTGGCATTACCCACTCTGACTGCAAAGTGGAACTCTGAAATGCCGTAAATTGGGGTCTTGGCAAAAGAGTGTTGTCACTAGAGTTGATAAATGATCATGTCTAATTGAAGAAGTACGGTGATTCTGCAACTTCTTTCAGATCAAAGTCTCCTCGTTCCGGCAAAGGAGGAAACTTCAAATTGGGAAAAGACTGCTGAAAAGTCTCCAACAACTACAAAGGTAACAATAAGCTTCATAAGTTACTAATAACCAACCAAAATGTCACCATGTAGTAATTTAATATAACTTAATCCAACTCAAAACGAGATCTCTTTATGAGTTAATCGAATAGCCTAGTGATGTGAAGGTCTTAGGTTCGAAACTCACCTCATCGCTAATTACCAAAAAAAAACTAGATCTTTTATGCTTTGTGGCAGGACCTAAACATAATAATTAAGGTGACACCTGGTGAAGCTTACACAAGAATGCATTTCTTACAAAAAATGCTGCACACAAGATTCAACAAAAAACAGACCACACAAAACATGAAATATAAAACACCACGTATATGGAATTTTCTACTTCATTTATTGATGACGACACTCCACCTCTTTGTTACTTTGGTCCCACATTTACACTATACATGGAGTGTCCTTATCAACAATTGGAGTGGAAAAATATTAACCAAGAAAATAAGCAGAAAATAAATAATGTAGCATCCTGGACTAAAGTTATAGCTAAAACTCACATTTTCTAATATAGGAGCTTCGTAAAGTTCCACAAACTTCTCTCTCAGGATCCTGTTCATTTGGTCAACATCACATGCATGTGTCCAGTAGGAGTCATGCACTCCTGCAAAACAGATGGTTGTTAAATAAAAAACCAGCAAGAATCTAAGTATCTAACTAACCAGAGTAGAGCAACAAGCACCTGCAAAACTCAACCCTGCCTCTTTACAGGCGATAGCTGTCATCATCATATGAGAACCATCTAGAGAATGAACAAAATTTGGTGGAAAGGCTGTCCTTTGACGTTTAACCATCACCTGGAAATCAGAAGTAAATATATAAATGATTTATGCAGAAAGTATAGATTAAAATTATTTAAAGCAGTGACATATACCTTGTCCGTTTCCCGTTGCAGAGTCAGAACCTGGAGGGATGTCTTAATCTGTGTCCATTTCACAAACCAATTAGCAAGGAGCCATTACCATAAGTTCCAGTGTAAATGACGCTGTGTCTGTGGTATCTAGTATAACAATTTTCAGAATGCTTACTGCATGTCGTCCTAATTTACGGTAAGGCTGCACAACAGGAAGTCCAAGTGGAGTCGTCCATCGTACTGGTTCATTCTCCATTGAAATAATCTAAAGAAAACAACAATTTAACAGTACATATAATATTGGGCTCACACATTATTAACTATACGCACCATCTTGAAATAAAAAGAGAGTTGTGGAAACTACATTGCGCTAAAATAATAGACATAAGAGAATTTTCAGATGGAATTACACATCACAACCAATCATTTGTCCTTCAAGATTCCATTTAATATCAATAGTTAAAAATCAATAATGAGATAAATATTCACTGAAGATATGAGCACTTACTTTTGCAGAAGAAACATAATTAGCAATTGTTCCCAATATACAGAAAATAACGATCTATGGGTTTAATAGCATATAAAGGTAGTTCCTAAAAGAAAAGGGAGGAAAGGGGTGGTCATAGAACAGGATTACCAAAACGCACCTTTGCACACTCGCCAAGCCAATTCATAATGTCTCTTGCTGCTTCAAACATCTCTCCTAGAGCAGTCAAAGTTGTCTGCCATAAATTAGAGATAATCAGACCTTTTGTTGGTGGGTGTATGTAGTAGTGCTTTGGACATCAAAAACAATAGAATAACTTGCTTGGTGTCGAGTAATAAAGTTTACATTTAAGCTATGGAAAAGAATATGAGCACTTACTTTTGCCGCATAACAAGCTGCAGAGAAGAGTTGAGCTTCATCTTCAATGGCACTGCGCTCCTTTAACCTTCTCTTTATTTGATCACGGGCACCAATATAAGTGACGCCATATACCGACGTCATGACCGTCTGTTTCACCAACTTCCTGTCCACCTGAAAGTGACGAATCATATATTATGTTCTGATACATAGGTTATGTAATAAGTATTCTACTTTAAGCTTCACAAAAATCGGATTATGGGAGACTTCTGTCCTACTTGAGAGATGGATAACTAACTACCTAGATCCAAGAAAACCCATCCCAACAAGCACTCACATACAAGAATTCAAAAAGAATAGTGCTACAACTTAACTGTAAAAATACGAACCATTACAAAAAAAAAAAAAAATTAGCAAACCTGATTCAATAAGCGTTTTGCGGTTAAAGCATTTAGCTCCACTTCAGGATCTTTTTCCGAATCGCTCCGCATGATGTCGAGAACTCTGGTAGCAAAAGAGGCAAATAATTTTTATATGGATTACGAAGGCTTAATAAGGATCCTGTACATAGCAGGCGCACAAGAAGACAAAGCTACCCTTTTTTCTTCTCATGAGGACTTGGTTGAATTAGAAAATAAGGGATCTAATCTAGAATGCACATTAAGTAAATCAAAAACACAAATGGCATCATCTCAAGAGTACAAAGGGTCACAACATGTACGAAGCTAACATAACTATTTACCTTGCAGCAATTCCGGAGTAAACATCGGCAGGCTTCTCTCCTGCAACAAGGTTGACAGCCACTGCCCCCAACTGCACGATAAAAAAAGAAGGGAGTGAGAGAAGATACATATCAAAGTGGATAAAAAGGAAAACATTTAATGTTCTTAGTTATCAAAGAAGCTTTTTCCACTTGGGTACTAATGACTTGGCAATCCTTGAGGAAAGTAAAATGACATACACCAACATTGTGTATGTGATTGGATTATATCGCTGCATTATTAACGTTTGTTGTAGGGAATGTAAGATCAATATTGCTGTGTTTTAGGGTATGCAGGATCAATATAGCTGCATATATCAGTTGAGTATGTATACAATCCCTCTCACTGAAATTATTTGACAATTGGAAAAATAAAATATAAATTAAATAAAAACTGATGTTTTTAGTAAGGAAAACCGCTTGGTTACTTCCATTTGGACTGAAAAAGGAACCACAGAGCATGCCATACTGCAGATAGAGGATAGCTGTAAAAGATTTTTTCGAAAAATCATACAGTTACAAGAAAAATTGTTTACCTTGTCTCTGCCTAAGGCAGCATAATGTTGCAAGCCATTGCATGAACCATCCTATAGTTGAAAAAACAATGTTAGATTTATATGTGATATGGCTTTAAATGGCTAAGTCTAATAAGTTACCACATACAAGGCACAACTAATGAACACAAAACTCATCAAATGGCCAAGTCTAGTTCCATTAACATGCCCAATACTAAATGAATTCAGGTCATCAGTTCAACGGTGACTCTCACCTAACTGTTGAAATTAGCGACATAAGGCAGTCACTGAATTTTCAAGCACATAATAAAATGAGTTCATTACTTAAGTTGAACTTGAGTTTCCTGCTTACAGCTAAGATATATGACTGAGGTAGAAGCTCAAAGCAGCTAAATGGAACATGCAAATACGACTAAAGGAACAGGCATGTTATTTTTTTCGAGTTATTGACAAATGATATCTACACTTGGCAAGAATTCAGAGGATCAAGTTTTATGGAAATTAAATAAATGAGCCATACTCATCAGACATATTTGTCCAATAGAATATTACATTTAGCAACTTTGGACAAAGTCCTACCTGGTGAATAGGTATATGAGATAGAGTAGTTTCCGGTGATGGGCTTCTCAATGCTTCAGTAAGATTAAAGCAAGTTGCCAAGCATTGAAATGGATCCTCGGCCTTCAACCACCACCTCCTCCCATCAAGTGGCCTGTCAGCTGAATCAAATATGTCATCTAGATGGCCTTCAGTGAATGCGATTCGACCTTCATATGATAACTTGTCGACACCACTAGCATATATATTTGCCAAATGTATCTTCAGCCATCTTATCCCTGACTTTCCAAGTGGACGGCCTTCTGCAAATTCTAGAATACCACGGCAGAGATCAGAGCCAAGATGGTTCAAGTGCGGGTGCATAGGATAGGCACGCCCACGGAAATCAAGATTGTGAGGGTAATAAAAACCATCCTCGTCCTTCATCTTCCGAGCAACCTAGTCTCCCAAGGAAAGGCAAAAATCAATTACAAAATGAAACAAAAACTCGTGTTAGTACAAAAAAACTTGAGAAGATCTTACAGCAAGTTTGAGTTCTATATCACACCGCTGTGAATGCCTCTCACCATTCTCCTTCTTTACGTTCTTTACTTTCCACTTCCATTTCCTGATTTCACTCTCATCCTCCGTATCAATTTCTTCTGGCAATGGGAGCTGCAGAACAAATATGTGAAATCTGAATCACAATATACTATGTGCCTAACAACCAAGATGAATTTCGCTTTTAAAATGAAAAAACAGTACACTAATAGTATAATAGAAAATCACCATATGTTGTTCCCCAAACTTACATCTTCACGTTCGACCAAGTCTGCAAGTCCACCTCCACTAGCCCAAATTCTGCTCACAACAGAAAGAATCTTTGTATTAATCCTCCACTTGGTAGCACCAAGGGTGTTCAATGCCTGAATACAAGTGCAACAGACAGTCAATCAGACAAATGGATGACACAGTATTGACCAAAGGCAGAGAACAGTCTTCAATATTTAAGCAATTAGGATATTAGCAAAATGTAGCTAAGTAATTGCATAACATATCAAGAGACTTCGCTTGTTATTTCAACAATAGGATGACTCTTAAGCACTTGGTGAGGATTGAGCTCAAGATTGACAAATGCTACGCTCTAGAACATTTCTCCTATAAAAGAAGTATCTAACCTGGAAAACAGGCTCTAGCTGATCCTTCGGAACCATTTTAACAGCTTCACGCTGTTGTTTTGCTCCATGTGTCCGCATTATATAGGACCGCAGAAACAAATATGCACCTTTGTCATACCTGTAAGAAGAACAGCACATAAATTGGATGCAAGTAATGTTAAACTAACCAATTAGGTACAGTAAATTTTAAAAAGAAACAAGTAAATTTTAAAAAGAAACAAAACCAATCCTGCTACGCAGATTTTCAGGATATAGCCTCATAAATTTGAAAAGATAGGTACAATAAACGACATGTCAAAAGGACAGAATGCTCCTACTTACTACGTAAAACAACAGCAATTGATCTTAACAAAGAGAAATTAGAGAATACAAACAATATACCCGGTCCAATTTTGAGGAGGAACCAGCATTGGCATGTATGGGATCACCATGTGCCTAGCCTGCTCATTAACAAAAGACGGAAAATAAAGGAATAAATAAGCAACACAGATATTTAAATGGCTCCAGGAAATGAACTTACAACAATTAATTAAAATAATTTATAGGCATAAAAGGAACCCTCCAGACCTTTAAAGTCTAAGGAGAAAGTTAAGGTTTTGGAAGGAAGAAAATCAACCATATTCCTAATTATTGACTCAAAGTAGATGTACTTACAGTTTTCTCTAATCCTTTCCGAACTAGAGGGTCACACTCAATTATACCATATCTCCGATTGCCTCTCCTGTCAAAGAAAAACAGAGTATCATTATAAGGTCAAGTGGAAGAGAGTAACACTAGACATCATTCAGCAACACTGTTGTGCTTACGGGGTTTCCACTGTCCTAAGTGTGTGCATAAATGCAGGTCGAATATCTGGTGGACCATCTCCTATTTGATCGAGAGGAGGCTGTATATAGGCTGTTTCAATCAATATCTGAATCAAACGGCAACCAACCTGCAAGCTCATATTTGTCGTAACGAGAGCTAAGAACTCCTTGCATATTCACATGCAGGAGAAAGAAAAATATATATATAGTAAAAACTGATAAACCCAAGGAACCATTACTCAGATTAATCCTTAATGTTGTTAACAAACCTTTACTTGAGCATCCTGGCCCCAAGGTTTCAAATCATCGTGATGTTTAACAATCTTCCTAACTTGGTGGACCTTCTGTTTTTTCATCAACATGGTAACCTTTTTTCTTATTTTATCTTGTTGAATTTCTGCAGGATCTTGTTCTTCTTCAGATTTCTTATTTGATCCACTTTTCTTTTTAGTTTTCTCCAAGAAATGGTGGATTCGGGCCTAAAAATCAAACAAAATCATTTATGAATTGTAAAACATTATTCAAATCACAGTACTACAAAAAGAATAACAGTAGACAAATTAACCCGTGGTTACTCAACCTATAACTCTAAGTTTGCTTTGCTGGTGAGGTGCTGGTGATATACCATCACACCAAGCATATTTTGACAAAATATTTGATTCCCATCTGCTGTGAATATTTTTTCCAGTTAACTAGCTAGCAGAGGAAGCAGTGGTGTATGAATGCTCAGAGAAAGAATGCCAATTACAAGCTCAAAACCAGCAGAGGAAGTTAGCGGCCATTGGCACCACTGACCACAGTTGGATATTTTTATGTTCAAATGAAGTCACAGATCTAAGTTGGTGGTCATGTCATTACCCCAATCACAAGTCAAGAATCCCAAAACAATAAAACTGACGAGTGCAGCACTATATCATATACTTAGAGCATTTGCAATAGAGTTCTCAAATCAACCCCCATATCAAATATAGAATGAAAAAGGTGTTATTTAATCTAAAAAACTACTCCATCAGATTCCCTAAATTATAATTAGGTCCACTTTTTTTTTAAGCCAACACCCGCCTAGTGTATTAACCGGCCTGGCGCATATAAGGTTGGATTGGAGCTGTAGTGTAGATGCAATATTATATCATATGCTCCATGCCTCCATCATGATTGCTTATTATATTTAAAATATATAAATTATAATATTAAAACACATTTAACATTATACTATTAAATATAGAATAGTATATTAGAATTTATGAAGTATTATTTTATTTCAATTTTTTGTAGCTTAAAAAAAGATATATCATGTTTTATAAATATAGAATTAATGTTACTTAATTATTTCTAAAATATACTTATAGTTTATCTTTCTATTGTTTATTTATAATCTTTAAATATTCCTTTTTAGTGTTATATTGATTTTGTTTTTTAGTTAAAGTTTATAATATAAGGAAAGATATAGGGAATTTGGTTTTGTATGTAATGTTGAAAGTAACTTCTAAATTTGAAAAAGTGGTTTGAGGAGTTGATTTTAGGGAAATTTTATAGGAAATTTGTTGCGAATGCTCTTAGCACTATTCCTATAAATGGGTATCTAACAGCTCAATCAGATCGGTGGAGCGAAAAATTAGATTTTCATCCATGATCCGCTAAACATTTGAGTGTCCAAGTAGAAAGAGTAAGTTTCACATTTCCAATTAGTCTATAAAAAGCACATGCCATTTTCCAGATCATTGAAGGCCTATCGATGCAACATTTCATGAAGCCACAAAAATGCTACTACAATGACTTCATGACAACTACTTTCACTACCAATGGTTAGAATTGGCAATTCTAAAAGCAAGATGGATCATTAAAAGAAAAACAGAGGAATATCAAATAAACCAAACTTTAGGAGACAGACCTCATGTTCAATGGCTTCACCAATACTGCACGCTGCCTGCACTACCCTGGCACTCCCATGACCTCCTCCAGTCATCAACAACCCCATCAATTTATGCATAGTGATAACCGCCATCATATCCGCTGGCAACTGATCGAAAAACGGTGCATAAGCTGTCCTATTCTTCCCTTCCTTACACAACTCCTGCTCAGCACCAATAGCATCTCTTAGAGGTTCAAACCACCCTAAAAACAACGACTTCATATAAGGCAAATTTGGTGCCAATTTCTGCTCACACATATCAGCCAAAAGCTCCTGATACTCCTTTGCTGCTGCTTCCCAAGCTTCAGTCTCCATCTTTATCTGCCTTTTCCTTAATATATTATATTTCCCTAACCCCATCCCCCCTATTGTCTTAATTGGCTGCTTTTTACCCCTAAAATTCGATTCTTCAACCGCTTTAAGAGCTTCTTTATTAACTTCCTCCAACAATTCTTTAATTTCACTGCTTTCATCAACATCTTCCTCAGAAGCTGAGGATATAACTTCTGCTGCAACACCAGCATACCCCCTAACATTTGCATAATTATACCCTAAAGGGTGTCTCAACATTGAATCTTCTTCAATACCCACATAAGCTCTAGCTGCAATAACTGAATTTCTGCCCAAAATGGATCTTGAAACACCGGAAAAACCTCTAACATTGGCATAATACCCAAAAGGGTTCCTCAAAATTGTATCTTTATGAATACCAACATGATCTTTTGCTTCAATTACTGAGAAAGGTGATTTCTTTCTGGGTAGATCACTATATAAGCTAGTCTTTTTAGCTTTTTCAACATTTTCTGAAACCCTGCTCAATTTTTTTGATGTGGAGCAAGTACATGGATCTTTTAAAGACCCCAGCTTTGTTAACGATGCTTGTTTTGATAGATTTCTCCACATTTTGAGTGTGGAAAGTTGCTCTCACTTTCTCCTATTTATGGGGTTTAGCCAAAATGAATAAACTGGACAGACTAAATTGGAAGAATTAAAGGGGACAAACTGAATTGGACAAATAAATGGGAAATCTAATGGAAGTAAGGGAAACAGAGAGGTGGCGCCTCAGTGAAGAAGAAAGGAGGCAAACAGAGGTGAAGATTCCTCCTTAAACCCTTCAAGAACCTATTTTTGATTCATTCCCCTTTTTTTATTTTCTTTTTTTAGTATATCTATTTTAGCTTCTTTTTTTCTTCCAAGGATATCTAGTTTTTTAACCCAATTTGTGATGGGTCGGGTTGCGGGTTATATAAGACTTTCTCGTTTTTATTTAGTGATGGCTTCATTTTACCTAAAAAAAATTGTTTCAAATTACTTGTTATTATATGATTTTAATGCATTTTTTACAATATTTTTCTCTATGTTATTTCAATTGAATATGGGTGTTGAATATACTCCTAACTAGATTTATCAACAATTAACAAATACTCCCTCCAATCCAAAATAAATGTCTTTCTAGACATTTGAACAATATTCAAAAAAATTTCTTTTTACATAAATCAATATACAATATACCACTTTTTCCTTTAATATCCATATTTGCATAGAATAACTCAAAAAAGTAATAATTGCATCATATAGTTAAGTGATAATTGGATTATTACTGATTGTTTTATAGGGGCATAGATGGAAAGTGTGAATATAATGATTGTTTCTTAATTTGTGTGATATGTCTAGAAAGACATGTGTTTTGGATTGGAGGGAGTACTTAATATAAACAAAAGATTCATGTCATCAATTAATTTTAGCTTATTAATTACGGCACGACTTACATGTTTTTTTTTTCAAAAAAAAACCACCCACCGCCCTCTTACAATGAGAATCGAACCTGGACCTCTAAGTCACTGAAAGACCTCTTATCCTGTAAAATTATATTATCTCTTTATTAATATTTATTTTGCTAGAATGTTAACTAAAAAAAATCGAAATGATTAGAGAATATACTATTAAACATTTAAAATAGTCGTAGAGTTCATACAAAACAAGAGCTACTAGTTGCTCCATCAAAACTAATTGCCTATTACATAATTTGGAATTGTTCATAGCATCATGAAAATTTAACATATACTGCCATACTGGTATGTTGTTGGTCTTCAAAGAGGCTGCAAATCTTGGAGGTTGTTTCATGATAATCAACCATATGAATCAATTCCTTTAATCATAATGCACATACAGTAGACAGAACACATGATCAGAAGGGAAGAAATATGTTCTAAAAACTTATTCACATTACATAAAGATTCTCCATTCAGTACTGACACGGGCGCCAAAATATTTTTGATCAAGAAACCGGTCCTTTTCGGATACTCAAGGAAGACGAGATCATTGGACGTACACAAAAGCACCTCACAGTCCTCTGAGAGCATCATATATTTGTTAGTGTTGACAGCAAAAGATCAAGGATCAAAAAGAAAAGAGCGACTATTTTGTTATTAAGAGCAGCCAGTCACCTTCCTTTGAACATGAAAAGCACATTTAATTTTAAGACTAGCTCTTTGTTTAACTATGTTCTCCGGGGCAAGTCTAGAGCTTTCATGAGAAAGGCATACTCAAAGGCTGCCTCCTCGCATTGGCCAGAACGACCACCTTCACTAAAGTGCCCACCAGTCATATTTGTCCGGAGAATGACCGAGGAGGAACAGTTCTGACATGTCAAGTCCCGTATCTTAGCCACCCACTTTGCAGCTTCCCAAATACCAACTCTGGGTTTGAAATGCAAGACTTATTATAACTTGATTCAAATCTTTCATTTATCATCAGAAAGACAGAAACTTAATAGACAGTGATTTAATGATCCGATAGCTAATCAAAAAACAAATTGATTTATGCAGTGCAACATACAAATATGGAAGGGCCTGGGGCACAGATTAAAGTGAACTTTAATCAAAGATTTACCTAGAGTCATTGAACGAAGCTGTGACGAGCATTGCAGGTAAACAAACTCCTTGTATGTTGTCATAAGGAGAATATTTTATGATATAGTCAAAGTGTGGGCGTGAATGAGGATCCCCAAATTCTTCATAATCTAAAAGAGTGAGAGGCAGATTCGGATCTAACAAGGTATTACAGATATCCAGAAATGGAACCTGTTAAAGTGTCAACATTATTCTTTGAGAAGTACAGAAGTCACAAAAAAGTCGAAATAAACTATCAGTGACTGCAAAACCATGACAATTATTCTTTGAGAAGTACAGAAGTCACAACATTATGGAAGGTGTGAAGACTGCAAAACCATGACAATTGTTTTTCTCCTCTACTGATATGGCATACAAAGACATTTTCAGAAACAGTTCTATGGGTATGAACAAATGATAAATATAGAAAAAGCAGGAGCCCTTGTAGTCTTGTACTACCCAATGAAAGTAACAATTTCCAAGTCTGTGCAACGAACTATATATGTGTGTGCGCTTTTCTTTAAAATCAATTAACTGATTCAAGTATCTTAGGTTTCACAAAAGGAGCACCATATATGTAGTCTGACTAACCTTCAAAATGGCAGCCCGAAATAGATCTGGACGCATGTTAATGGCTGCCCCAACAAGAAGAGATCCTGCACTGATGGTAAGAGCACAAAGCTGACTTGCATTGACGTAACCCTCATTGACTAGATATTCTCCACATGCCATAAAGTCATAGATTGAGTTCAATTTGTTTAGTCCTCTACCAAGGCTATGCCAAGAAGCATCAGGACCACTTCCTCCCCTGTTGAATACATGACATGTTGGCCGTACAAGTTAGTATGTGATTATTTAATGCTAGTTTTATAGATATATGTCTCATATATGTCAGCCATCAATTATCAATGTGTATATATGGAAAGGGAGTAGCTCTGAGTATTTATAATCTATAAATGACATAGAAAACTTTGCTACATAAAGCTATTTGGCCAAGAACTATGTTTAGAACATTAAGTGAATAAAAATAAGCCTAAACCTCACAATTTCCTCAATTTATCTTGTTATTGGTTTATTGATCAACACAACCGTACTAGATCATTTATGTATGAGTTCTGAAAGGAGCAAAAGATGCACTAGTTAAAATACAATGATTTCCATGCAATGTCAAGTAGTACATTATACATAGAATATCTAATGTATGAGTGCAGAAGCTACTTTATTTAACCTCACATCAGCAAATGCAATCGCCCAACCACGATCTAGTAAACTTAGACGCTCTGAACACCAGCTTTTATCCAGGACTTCCCCATATGCTCCATAACCATGCAAAATCCCAGGGGACATGCCCTTCCGATGTGTTTTCCTTGAGTACAAGATAGTCAAAGGAATCCTACTGCCATCATGAGAGATTACCTCCTCTTCGCTGCAACAGTATGTACCAGAAAAGGAATTCCATCCCTTTAATATATTGGACTGGTTATTACTCTGACTTGTAGGATTAAGAGGCTTGAGAGTTTGCCTTGGCGAGGAGGCTTTCATGGCATCAGTGCTAATGACCTCTTCTTGTTTGACTATGGAGAATGTCTTCTCAGACATATTATAGTCAACAATGAGATCAGGCATCTGCATTTACAAAGAGTGGGTTAGTCCTACGTGAAGTATATCAAAAGACTGATACAACTAAGACTTCAACAGAAGTAATTCTTGTATTGCAAATGATGGTTCAATACACTTTATATTTACAAGCTATATAAGTAAACTAACTCCTAAATAATAGGACTAAACCTAATGTGGCTATTAAACAGAAATCTAGAGATTACATACCAGATCAAGGAAAAATGAACCTGACTCAACTATCTATATAGATTGTTCTCCAGCCTTCTGATTTTACCATTTTTAAAGTACCGTTTCATTTTATATGCCAACCTATTCGCTGGAGTACAGAAGATTTATATCATTCTGCAGTGCCAACTCAAAGTAGCTTGCTGACAATGACCAACTATCATGAAAAGGGTTCAAACTTGAAGTTTCAACAGATCGAAGTATAGCTGTATAAATTTAAGATACATGGATCACGTGAAAATAGGAGAAAGCAAAACCTGAGAGGGATATCTTCAGATATATATTTACTGGAAAGTTTGGTTAATCAAATTAATACTGTTATAGATTTGCCACTATAATAGTAAATCCTTATCAGCTTCAATTTAATAAGGACTAACAAAGAGGTTCTGTGGAAAAATGATAGTAAAACTTGTGTTGCACGTCTGCAATATAACCAATGTCCTTACCACTGGTGAAGAAAGGATTACACGATATATTGAATTCTCATAATCATGATTTGAACCAGGAGATATCGAACACACATCTGACGGCAGGGGAAAAAACCACGGTTTCAAGCTGTCAATCTTTACGTGGTTCTGCAAAGTCATCCAGATGCTTGATAAGAAAAATCGTAAAACTCTGTGCTATAATGTGAACAAAGTGCCAGTTGGAAAGAAAGCACACTAGTAAACAGATGCACAAACAATAGTCTGTATATGTTTGAAGTTGTGGAAAACAAGGTATGTCTGCATAAATTACGTCCAACATGGCCAGACCTCTCGTTGGACCACTTATAGAGAGAGACGTCCTTTTATGTTTTTCAAGTTATTGTCATTGTCAATAGTGGAACTCTTAGAACACAACTAAAATTGGATAACATGTTTTATTTGCTTTTATATGATAGTTAATTAATAAAGACAGAAATGTGTCATATTCAAGCAATTTCTAACCTTTGAATTAGTAAGGAGTTGGATGGTAAAGTTTGTGAGAACAATGATGCAAGGTAATTAAACAGTACCTCGAGATTTGAATTGACTGGCATATCAATTGAGCATATCGATGAGGTCCCCTCTTTTGTTAGAACAAGCACAAGGTGATCGTTAAACATGTCCATATCTTGCAAGAAGATGTCTTCGCTTGGAAGAGTAATGTACTAACAAGAAACAAAAAAATAGCAATTAGGTGAAAATTTAACATGATTGATCGAGAGAATGTCTTCATGTTATGAAGTGAAAGGCACTTGGATGGCATCTTGGAGAAAGTAAAAACATTTCAAATCTAAGAGATACCCTCAGAGTGGTAAAATCTGAAATGTAGCCAAAGTACAATCCACGCACAAAATCATTTTAAAAAATTATCCAGAGTCTAAGAGCCAAATAATGCATAATCACTATTTTTCCTATGCTTGAGGTGGTAAAGAGAATCGAGATCAAAACTCAATATTTGCAACATGGAGATTCTTTTTATTCACCTGCAAATTCGGGGAAGGCATATCCTCCACTCGGCATCTAGCCAAGCAGTAACCTCCAATATCAGAGCCAGTTCCTTTCATAGGAGCATTTGTAAGTACATAGAAGAAGCCATGATGATGTTCCAAGAAATACTGTACACCAGAGACTCGCTGACAGAATCTCTGAAGGCCAGCTTTCAGATTACCTGATTCTATGACATAGACCTGCAATTTAAATAGATAGCAAAATGAACATGAGTAACTTATTCTGTTTGATTCTTGAATTCACAATACTGCAAAGCAATCAGACAAACATGTTCCTTCCTCGGATGAAGTCCGTGAATTTGAATTGACAGTTATAAACTTCCCATCCTTTGTGCTTGTTATATCGACACAGAAGCTGGGATCATTCTCTATAAACAAAGGGGTACCATCCACAGAATCCATTTCCAATTGTATACATTGAACCCTGATTAAATAACATGTATGTAAGGATGAATTCTAAAACACGAGTATTGTATAAAATAAGTAGACCAGAAAAGTTGCCTGTAAGGTCTTTGGTTCTTGTCAGTTAGGGTATAGAACAGAGAACATCCATCACTAGCCCATGCCAAGCTGACAACCCCTTCGACCCTGAATTGTGGAAGAATACAGTTTTTCTGGAGATCCTTTATGTGAAGGACAAAATTCTCGCTTCCATTGGCATCAAGAGTGTACGCAAGAAATTTGTGATCAGGTGATACTCGACAAGTGCCAACATGAACATAACCTGCAAAGATATATCGCGAACAGAGGTCATAAAGCTAATGTCACAGAATTAGATGTAGGAGGATATGAGTCGACCTACCACTATTTTTCTGTCACTAAACATGCACATAATGAACAAGAAACTACCATGAACCACATGCAAATGCACATCAATAATACATTGTTTCTTGTCCAGGTTCAACAGTGTATATTCAATACTTTATTGAAATCTATTCGTGTTTAACTTCTTAGTGATCCCAATGTACTGAAGAACTGAAAGTAACCAATCTGCTCTAAGATAATTTGATACTTTATATTTTACAAAGCTCTCTTCAACCTCAGAAATCCTTTTGAATATAAGCTTACCGTACTGTTGAGCGATTTCATTCCAATCGAGCAGAATTTCCTGCCTCCCCTGCCCACTCACAACATGTACAATATTTTTCATCCAACCTTGTCCTTCAAATGCCAGTTTCCGGCACAATACTGGATATTCCTTCTCTTCTGGGATATACTGGTAGTACAACCTAGCCAATTGCCAGACTGTTAATGATAAGCCATTCAATATTAATAACTGAAAAGTATTCATAGACAAGAATACAGTTATTAGTTCTACAAACTCCTTTTTTTAATCATTGAATCCAACCCTTAAAAATTCTAACTTTAATGTTTTCTATAGGTAATGTACATATCAACATATATAAATAAATAAGCTAACACATGCCTGTTCGAATATCAAATACGAGGCTCTAAGCAGTGAATTGTAATCTATCGACTCGACACGTCATCAATCAAACAAATGAGAATCCAATTCTTAATAATTACTCATAGACACCTACATAACTGGAGAATTAAACACATTATGACATATGGCCATTCTTTCTTCTATTCTAAAAATCAGAATTTCAATCCTCCAAAATCAAATTTTAATATGCATAAACATCCCAACTCTTTCTAGAACTGTAACCTACATGCCCAAAACCATCAAAACCATACCCATCCGGCCATCATAGTCCAAATTATCACACATACTCCTATCATAATTCACATACGAGTACACAAAATAGGAACCTGAGCAAGTGAGTTAGCCTAATTGCCATATTACTCGCAATGAGTAGGCCCGAGTTCGAACCTTAGCAATGACAAGGACAAAAAAATTAACATCAACATTGACATGCCCCGATACCTCTAAAGAAGCTCCCGTCTAAGCAGGGCACCCCCACCCCGCGATCACAAAGAAGATGTTTCCGAATTGACCAATGGATAACAAGCATAAGTAGTGCAATTAGCCACTTTAACAATAACCATCAGAATCGCGCCCATAATAGTCCAAATTATAACAAACAGAGTTCTAATTCTTGCAATGATTATATTTAAAATTATAGCAATAATAAATGAAGTGATGAAGTTTGGATATATACCAAGGTCCCCACTTTTCAGGTGGGGTAGATATCTCATTAGGCAATCTTGAAACCATTTCATTATAAAGCTGTCTCTGCAAAGCATGCGTGTCTTTCATAAATGCATCACTATATGAATTTTCAAGCTGAATATATTTAATAAAATCTGGGTCTTGGATGTTGGACATCCAATGGTAAGGATCTTGCCATTTTACACCATGTGCTGACGCTGTGAATTGGACTTTCTTGGCCTTTGGAAATGGAGAAAGATGAGTGTGGTTGTTTCTGCATTTGGTAGAGAAGGAGGAGACGAAGAAGAAGAAGAAGGAGGGTAAATGAGTCTTTTTAGGGAGTTCGGTTCTCAAGATAATGGCTAGAGAACCAGACATGGCGGCAGTGGTCAAAGGTAGCACTACCAGAGGTGGTAACGCTGGCTTTGTGTGTTGAATAGTTGAGCTGGGTTGTGTTGTTTCCCAGTCGTGTTAGGGCGGGTATCAGCAATTGTTTCGGGTATCGATTCAAGTTCGATTAGTATGTTAGTTTGGATAGTTGCTAATTTCAACAAGAAAAATAAGCAAAAAGTACATAAGAAGTAAAAAATTATCATTTATTATGTTAGAACGATAACTATATTCAAACAAAATATTTAAGTTAAAACGACAATTAAAAAAATCGGTAAGGTGTGGCAACAACATGAGCAAGTAGTAAGAAATCATGCTGCCTTTCATTCAATGATTCTAATATCCACACTTGAACAGGAAACACTCTTTTCTGAATCATAATTCTGCAGCCACCTCCGATGTCAACGACCCCGAACAAGACTCTAAGCGAGCCGAAATGTCGAATTATACAACGATTTTTGTCATATGGCATTTGGCAACCTGAAAGCTTCATATAGATCGGATATTGTCAAAGCATTATCCGCTTAACCTACCACTGCAGCAAAGAACGCGGGCACGCCAAGTCCCTAGTAAATTCAAATGTGTAAACGTACACGAGTTAATATTTTGTGATATGTCTATCATGAAAAAGGAAATAAAATTGAAGACTCAGAAAGAATACCTTGCTTCCAGCGCCCTCTTTGCTTCGGCAAATCCCCCTTCACGCCCTCTCCGAACTTCTCTGGACTATCGTTCCATTCACATTGTAATCTGCATAATAAATATTGTTAATGATAAATATCGGGAAGAGAATTCATGTAAGAAATCTGGGACTCGGATGCTTTACACTGGGAATGCAAATGATCTCAAACTGGTTGAGCTGCTGTCCGAACGCACAGAAGTGCTACTAGAAGATGTCATCTGCCCTGAGTCGGGAACTCGTCCTGATACAGCAGAAAAACTTGCTTCAAACGACTCAACGTGCACTATCTTGGTATTCACATTTGGACTAGTCCTGGTTATCTCAGCACTTTCAATCTCTGATATAGCAAAGGGGTTGTTGGAGTCCCCTTTTTGATGCTTAAATTCATGCTGTTGATACATCTTCTCTTTGCTCCCTTGAATGACAGAACTTTGAACCTCAGTTGAGATAAAAGGGTTACTTGTGTGGGCGATCTTGCTGATCAACGGAGGTTTTTGTTGATTATTACTCTCACAGACTTTGTTCGTGTTGGCATTTCGAACCTCACTCGCAATGAAGGAATTACTGATATTGCTTTCTTTAACACTTTCTTGTGGTTCTGTGTTTTCATCGGTTTCAATCTCACTAAAGGAGAAGGGATTAAAGATATCCTTCTTCTGATTTGCCATAAGTATTGGGCAAGCTTCTGCACTGCTCACAAGTGAAGTATTATTTTGAACCTCAACAAAAACAAAAGGGCTACTCGGGTGCCCCTCCTTATTGTCTAGCAGAGACTTATGATGAAAGTTTACAGAGCTCCCATCCATCACTGGACTCCGGACCTCACCAACAATGAAAGGATTACTCGAGTTCCTAAAACCATGGTCCAAAGCAGATTCTTGATATTTTGCCTCTATATCAGCATGCTGAACCACAAGTCCAGCAAGATGATTATTAGAGTTTGGATCATCATGGTTCACCACAAGCTTTTCCTTTGAAGATTTCTCAATTTCTTGATCTTTCGTCCCCTTGTTGTCAGCTGCCTCAGGCTCAGATGAACTGAAGTCAAACGTTATAGTGCCATTTTCAACCTTACTATTGTAAATTAGTGTGTTATCTGTAGTATCTTGGTCTGAATCTTCAGCTTCTGACTCCACATCCAAGATTTGCGAACCTGACTTCATGTTCTGCAATCCAAATTACCTAACTCAAGTAAGCATCTACTTCATCAAATGCAAAGAAAATTTCAGAAACAGCGGCAGAATATGAAGTGAAAAACAAACCTTATTCAAATGTTGATCTATTTCCCCCTGATTATCGTCAAAAGAGTCCATAAAAGATCGAAGAAAACTTCTAGTGCCGAACTTTTTTAATGGGAGAGCGCTAGTGATTATAGATTCTTCAAACAGTCCATCATTCTCCTTCTTGTTAGTAGCAATTTTCTCACTGGCATGCATACCGATTTTAGGTTTTGGAACCCTCTTGTCCTCCTCCACAGAGACGATTTTGGTTTCATTTATAACGACAGTCATAATTCCTTCTTCTTTGGACTGACGTTGCTCAGCATCCAACTTTGGTGGGACTTCTGAGTCGTCGTGAATGAACAGCTCAAACTCAAGGCCTCCTGGTATCCCATTTGTAGCATGATCATTAGACTGCAAGGAAATAGGTTGGTCAACAGAGATTCCAGATTGTCTATCAATCAGAACCTCGTCCTCAACTGGGAATCCATCATCCACCCCTATGTCCTTAACAACATTATAGTTAATCTCTTTATAGCAAACCATCAACTCAGGCAGTTCGTACTCCAGTACAGTTTTGTCAGTGTACAAATTGTCTGCATTGAATGATTCTGAAGTAACAAATGGTCCACTGAATACCTCGGATTCATGTTCATTAGAATTACGGTACTCATCCATGACCAGTGAGCATTGAAGTTCGGGAGTATTCCACAGTTCATTTGTGTCATCTTCGTCAGATGTCAGTGCATCTACGTCCTTCTCAATTCTATTTAAATCATACGAATCTTCACTAGGGTCATCTTGATTGGATGGAACTCTAGTTACAGAGATGGAATTGATGATTAAATCATCTACAACCTTGGAGTACTCCAGTTCGGGAGCATTCAAGAAATCATCTCTCTTTCTTGTATGAAGTGTTAAAGGGTCTGCAACTTTGCCACGTTCCTTGGAACGAAATGATTCCTTTACATTAAAGGACAGTAAGTCTGCCTCCTTGTAATGTTTCTCCGTCACTCTCACTTCTAGTTCAGCTTCATCAATATCACTGCCATTGCATTACACATGTCAGCAATCATGCGAACAGCCAACAAGTAAATGACAACACAAGCTTCTATCTACTCATGCTCAAACTTTTGAATCCATAGAAGAAGTTAGAACCTTGATTTTCTAATGTGCCTAGAAATCATAACATAGCATATAGGAGTTCAGAGTTACCATCGTCGACATTGAGGATGTTCACATCTACAAAGTAGCTAATAACAACACACTTATCGTTGGTTTTTTTCGATTTTAATAAATTGAAGTTTGCATACTAAAGTGGAGGGGTGCCAAATTCAAAGATTGACCAAATACAATAAATAAGATTGTCCATTTCAACTGCAAGGTGTTCTTAAAGTTCATATGATCAGAGTTCCAAAGACTCTATCAGAAAGACTTTATAAATGTGAGTACATTACCCGGGTTCATATTTTGCATCAGCAGGAAGAGTTTGGAGAATTCTTAAAAGCTGAGATGCAAACATTTCATCTACCTGGAAAGTGAAATCTCAGGAAACCTGAAAGTCGAACAAAACAATCATATGTTGACATGAACTCAGCTATATTTAAAGACCGACCCACTATAAATAATACATTGAATATGTCAAAGCATACGAGATGGTTCATAAGGTCGTGGGTGTCTTTTGATAACAATCTAACCCCTTCCTAATCATATAATCACATCTAAATGGGGAAAATACAAGGTCATAAATTCTGAACCAGATCACTACAAGGTCAGACAAATATAAACATAAGACAACAACAAACGTTTCATCTTCAAAGACGCATATAGACACAGAAAATGCATCTCTTAAGTTAAACAGAACCACAAGCCCACTCTCTATCTCCTTAAAATACACAACTTCAGTGCAACTGAACAGGAATATTCATTAAAGCATCACACATGCAGATATGACTTTTCATGTCCAATGAACTCCTAGATTTTACATTCTCCGACTCTTAGATATAATTTAATAAGCCAAAATGGCTCATTACATTACTTATTCTTCTTTTTTGATTGTGAACTGGTAGATAGGTCAATTCGAAAATGGTCTCTCTATTTTCAAGGGCTAAGTTGCCTACAATCCGACCCCATTACCTTGCTTAAGCCGGAACCTCTTCATAGGGATTGGAGCAAGTTGATATTAATGATGTTGATCACACATGCATATATGAACAACACAAGAAATAAATTGGAATTCATCATTTACATATTATAACTCCATATATCTGTGTCTGGAAATTATATGCAGACAACATATACAAACACAATTCAGACACATGCATATCACATAAACAAGAACAAGAAATAAATAATAACTAATTCTGCAGAAAGAAAACAAGATATACCAGGCAAAATTGTATGCTTCCTAAATTCTTGTTGCAAGATTAAGGCAAAGTTAGCTTAGGTAGGTACTAAAACAAATCAATAAAATGTATTCTTATCATAACCCAACAGTTAATTAATTGTTTTTTTCTTGGTGGTTAGCATTTCAGGATACTATAAAAAGTCAACTCTTACTATTTGTATTCAATAAAATCATGCATGTATTTATAATGAATGGAGAGAGGAGAGGGGGAGCACCTTCAACACAAAGTGCAAGAACATGGTTGTCTATCATGTCTATATATTTATAATTAAATGAGTCTTAAGTCTTAACTGAAAGTTGATCAATCATGTAATATTGACCTTTCATGAGGAGGAACAACCCATTAAATTTAATTGAAAAATGGTGTTATGATTTACTAATATTAGTGCATGTTTTATACTCTTTTTGCCTACAATTTTAACTTGATCAAATAAGTGACCGGTACGAAGTCTTCTTAGTGGTATCCGGTTCGAGCTTCTTTTCAAGAGGTCTCGGGTTCTATTTTCGCAGATGAGTATATTTAAACATAATTCCTCTGTTTTCGTGGTTGCCTTTGCAGCGTTTTCGGGACTGCCTTTGTAGCATTTCAGCACCCACTCTGTGGGATTTTTCGGGCGTTTCAAGACAACTTCGGGGATCGAATTCACATCCAGGAAACAAAGTTCAAGCATTATGTGGATTGGAGTCACATCCAGGAAGCGAATGTTCCTTGCAGCAGCAGTCAGAGAAGACGAAACTGTTTATTTGGAGTTTAGACTCCCATTTGCTTAATTTAGAAATGTAATGTAGTTACTATCCCATGAGTATTTGTAACTTCTATCGTTTGAGGAAAAAAAGTGACTCGTGAGTTTTGTTGAACCCTATTATGAGTTGGAGAGATATATAATCGATTAATTTAGTAGTTGAACTAATACTTTTAAATTTTGTTATGATCAGAGGTTTGTATTGCATGTAGAGAATGAAATTAGAGATGATTGTAATAAACGTTTTTTATGAGATGTAACTAAAGGTCAATTATAAAACAAGGGTTAATAGTCGGAAATATTACTTACGGAAATATTACTTACATTTTCTCAACATCATCAGTTGATCATTTACCTTTTAAATGGTCTCACTTGATCACTCACCTTTTAAAATTTCGTCTCAGTTGGTCTCTCGGTTATTTTTTCGGCTGATCAACGCCTGTGATGATCATTATTAAGGGCTTTTTCGCCTTTTCATATCCAAATTAAGGGTTAGTTTTGAGTTTATTTCTAATTTTCATTTTTTTTTTGTTTAATTCCAACATGAGAAAAACAAAAAACCCCTTACTAATGGTCATCACGTGCGTTGACCGGGACGTCAACCAGCCAAAAATATAGCTGATAGGCCAACTAAGACAAATTTTAAAAGGTAAGTGATCAACTGGTGATATTGGCAAAAGACAAGTGATTCCAGCCATTAACTCATAAAACAATGTAGCCGAACACAAGGTTGTAAGACATCGTGCACCCTAGTTGTTGTATCTAAACCGATAAAATTTATGTAGTCGAACGAGATGGTCACGACAAGTCTCAACTAGAATAATTTCGAGCCGAACTTCAACCACAATTTCACCAAATCGAGCCAAGCAAACAAGAACTTGCTTCGCTCCACACTCGAATTGATGAAAAGGGTGATAGAAGTTGGACAAATGTTGCACATTCCAACCATCCACAAATTGAAGCTCTCTTTCATGGCTACTAAACACCAACATGTCTGCCATTGTAAGTATACCTCCTCTGTATCAATATAATTTCATCTAATATTAATTTGTCTATATAAATCCTCTGATTTAATTTTTTTGCATAAAATTCTTGATTTCGTTACTTCCTCTTTTATGTAACTTTTATTATTTCGTTATTTATTTTTCCATATAAAAATCTTCATTTCACCACTAGTTATATGGAGTATATTTTTATATAAAGTTCTTGATTTCGATACTTATTTTTGTACATAAAATTGTTGATTCAGTAGCAGAAACAGCTATGCAAGTAGCAAAGAGGGCAAGGTCTATGTGCAGTGCTACAAGCACTGAAGCAGAGGCCAAAGCAGCAACCAATATGAAAGAGGCTTTCTCTCAGTATGCTCAGTACTTAAATGACCTTGTAAAGATTCCCTCTTTTTCTCTTTTCAGTTTAGTTTTCATAAAATTTGCAGTTTTTGCTATTATTAATGCATTGATACAATTTGGGTTTAATGGGTTCCAGTGTTTGGTTGTGGTGTTGAAATGTGTGTGTTTTTTGTTTAGATTGTTTGATTTTGAGATTATTGTATAATACGAAAATTGTGTATCGGTGCTAGTGTTTTTTTATGTAATTTGATATTAATGCCATAATATTGATATGAATCGAAGTTATATATGTGGATTAATAAGTATGAAGTTTGTTACTTTTGACAATTGAAAATTGAACTAGGCAATTGTTTTGTAGATGAACTTAGTATTTGTCTTCTGAAATTTGCAGCCTTTGCTATTATATTACCCTCTAGTGCTCAATGGGTTTAAGTAGTTGATTATGAAGTTGAAATGTCTTGGTGTTTTTGTTCGCGTTGCTTGATCATGAACATTCTATATGGCAGACGTATTTATGTGTGATTGATTCGTTATTGGGCGCAAGTCAAATAGTCGAATAGTAAGGTTTCTGACTCCTAACGCTTTTTTAAAATTGTTCCAATTTTCTTTTATGAAATTTGCAACTTTTGATCTTGCAATACCCTTTGGTTTTCAATGCTTTCAAGTATTTGGTTATGAAGTTTGAAGTGTTTATGCGTTTTTGTATAATTTGGTTGATCTTGAAGTTGCTATATGTTGGACATAGTTATGGTTTATTAATCCATTGTTGAGAGCTAGACATCAATAATGATTTATTGTTGAGAGCTAGACATCAACAATAATTCATTGTTGAGAGCTAGACACCAACAAAGTAATAACATAAATTCTGCTGCTTTACATCATTGAAGTAATGCCTCCAGACAGTTTCTTGATTTTCTTGTGCTGTACGTTTTTTGCTATAATCGCCTTCACTCCATATCGTCAATAAAGATTTATAGGTTCATTGTTCCTCATTGACCGTTGTTTGACGCTGTAGAATGAAAAACGAGAACGAGTTGTTAAAGCAAGCAGAGATATTACCATGAACAGCAAAAAGGTTATATTTCAAGTTCATAGGTAAGTGAAGGGTATCAGTAAAACAGAACCGATCATATTCTGAGATTTTTGTTAAAAAAATGAAATTTTCTTCGAGAACTTGAATTCTGTATTCTTGGTGCGTTTCAATTAATGTTTACTTAAGGTTGAAGTTATTTTATTCCTTTTGTACGAGAAGAATCAGTAAGGAAAACAAAGAGGAAGTCCTTGGGAAGGCAGAGAAAGATCTAGCACAAGTGACGGCTCAACATGTGTCTCGCTTGGTAAAAGAACTACATGGGACCGACTTTTGGAAGTTGAGACGAGCATACTCTCCTGGGGTACTATTTCTAAACTCATGCATTGCTGTATGTTCTTGTAAGGTTGTCATAATTAAATTAACTTATTCTTATAGGTTCAAGAATATGTTGAAGCTGCAACTCTTTGTCATTTCTGCAAAACTGGCACGCTTTTGAACCTTGATGAGCTCAATGCGGCGCTACTACCTCTAAGTGATTCATCACTTGAACCCTTGCAGATAAATGTACTTGATTACATACTTGGGGTAATTCTTCTTAGCTCACAAGTTGGTAAATACCTTAACTCACTTAGCGATGCTATCACCAAACTGAATACATGCTAATGCAGATCATATGTGTTCTATATCATAAACTCTGTTTCACCTTATCATATTGTTCACATCAATAACAGTTTGGTACAGTAGTCCATTACATCTCTGAATCTCCTTACCTACTTCTGAATTATGCCTTAGCTTGCAGACCTGACAGGAGAGCTGATGAGGTTGGCAATTGGTCGAATTTCTGATGGTGAACTTGATTTCGCTGAGATTATTTGCAAATTTGTCCGAGAAATTTATAGGAAGTTGACCCTTCTTGCTCCAAAGATGGATGATAGTTATGACATGAAGACAAAGATGGATACTATGCTCCAAAGCGTCATGAAGATAGAAAACGGTACATCTCCTAGAATTATCCTATTTAGACAACTTACTTGTCTTTTCTTTCTTCATTGCATCACATGTGCCATAACACATTGATCTAGAGGATGAATAAGTAGCATTCACTTTGAAAACGTTCTGTAAAAAATCAAATCATATGTCATGAATATTTTAGCTTAATGAATGTCCTGGTTTCTCCAATAGAATATATTTTAGTAAATTTATCGAAGTATATGTATGTGTTAATTTGCACCTTTGTTACTTAAGGGAATTACTCACTTACAAGGTAAGTAAATACATATAGCTTCAGACCTTCAGCACTTAATCGTGGTTCGCGAAGGACCTAGAAGTGGTCTTTCTGGCGCAAACTTCACTCATGACGGTAAAGTTGAAGACTTGAAGTATTTCTGGAATTTCCCCTCGAAAACTGAGTTGGATGGTTATCAATAGTGCGTCAGGGAAGAAGGTTTGTTGGGTGCAACGGCTTATTCTTGAAGGAATCTCTCCCAAATCCCCCTTGATATATTTTGAAACTTTATTTGATGCTTGTGCCTTCTCAATTGCTCCCTAGAGAATTTCTAAGAACTACTAGTACATTTTATTTTGGCAATTTGAAGACAGATCATACGAATTCATTTCTTTCGTAGTTTATTGAATGATATTCATTTGTTAATCATTAGTAGGAATTGTTGACCTATCATATTCGTTTTCTCGTATCCAGAAGTGATTCCTAATCCCATTTTTCTATTTCTGCAGCATGTTTCAGCGTTCACGTAAGGGGTTCGGAGTATATCCCTCTTATTGGATCAGAGGATGCCAGTTTTTCGTTGCTTACTGTTCCTGATCTTGAATAGTCGAGTACCTTATAAATTTGCTTAGCTAATCAAGTGATCTAGTTTGTTTCTGTTTTGTCTCTTACATCGCTCCAAGTCCTCAGTCTACTACTATCCTTAAATGATTTTGCTTGCCTGTATTAGCAGCATTTCATACAAAAATTGGAGATATGATATTTGAACCGGTTAGACACTTGAACTTTGGCCATGCCGATATATTAGTGATGATATGAGCAAATATATGGAATGCCTTCTGCCCTAAATTGTATTGCAGATATGTGTTCTTCCATAATTAATCGGCAAGAATGGCCAAAAGTCATAATTTTTTCTCTGCTAATCATCATTTGGAACAAACATTTGTTAGGCCTTTTGCCCATAATTGTGCTCGTGCTGAAGGTTGTGAATGTATCTCATCCTCCGACACTTAACTACCCAACATTCACAGCCAACATTAACATCGAATTGGTTGCTCTTAAAATAAAAACTAATATTGTATTGAAAGTGTGATAAGCGCAAAAATTTAGTTTGCATGAGAAAATTAATTGCAAATTCAACTCATCAAGTAAAATCGGTAATGTGTGTAAATGGAGCATTATGGTTGGTCAATAAATAGACCATTAAAATCATCATTCAACATGTTACAATTCGTTTATAATAATGAAAGTTGTGGCTCATGAAGAACGCAGATAGAAATAAACAGCACCGGGACCAAAAATGTCATCACAGCCACCCCTCCCGAGAACACCAACCTGATTGAGCCAACTCCACCGCGAAAGAAACTCAAGGACCGACTGTTTGAGGCTATATTCATCGTCGTCTTTTTCTATTTTTCCCCAACTGCCCAGATTTAAATGCATGTTCTTGCTCTTGAAGGAAGGCTCTCGCTTTACCATACTTCTCGACTCTTTCTTCATTCTCTAGAGCCTTCTGGTTTTGCTTCACCTGGAATAGGAAATGGTTATCTTTGCGCAACTCTCGTATAGCACCCTTCGATTCTTGTTTCAGACGCTTCTTCAACTTCTTATGTTCAGCTCTCTCACGATCTGGATCATAATCTCTCCCCTTCACATATCTGCAAAATCATATGCTCCATTGCTCAGTAACATACATATAGAGAGAGCAAGCGAGAGAGAGATAAGTAGATAGAGAGAGTTATACCCCTCCTCAACGAATTTTGGTTCATATAGCTTAATAGGCAATATCTTTTTCTTCCGCATTTGTAGGGGTTGACGAAGTTTGTGATGTTCTTCTATCTTTGTGTCAATAAGCCGAGCAATTTCCCCCATTCTATCTTTTAGTGCATCTGGCATGTAAGTTTGGTCTACTAACTTACGTAACAAGTTCGAAATTGGCAAGAATGTTTCAGGGAAGGAGTTCATCTCGCGATAGATAGTAATAAATCCGTTCAGTGTTTCAATATTAGCCGCAAGCACACTGGCCCTGTGCACAGAACAATAATTTACTGTGACTACAGAGATAATAATGACCACAGGAATACAAAATATACAGTAAAATTTTAACACAGTATAGATATGGTGCAAAATGATAAAAATTGGCAGACATTATTTTGAAAAACAACATACATAAAAAGATGAAAAGGACAACAGACTATCACAAAACGCGTATGCGCAAACCCCGTGTTCTTCTATTGGTAGAGTTATGCACGCTATAGACATAACATGGATGCAGAATTTGCAGACTGATAAAATTAATGAACTCTGTTTTGTAGGCCCTCTTGAGAGAAAAATTGATGAACATATGAAATACTGACCTGAAGCTATCAGAGCTGAAATAAGGGGAATCTTCTGATTCAAGCATGTCCGCTAGACTATAAAAATCTAAAGGATTTATTTCCTGAACAGTACTTTGTATATGAAGAAAAGGCCCAACTGATTTAATCTCCATAAGATGAAGTAGCTGTATCAAAAGAAAAGGAAGTTGATCATTGCTTTGGCATAGAAAAATAAGTGGATTTTAATTCAAACAATGATTCACAGGAGTAGCAACCAAACAAACCTGAGAATCTAGTGATGGTCTGCTCTTCTCATTTAGAGCAGCTGTAAGCATAGTCCGTAAAAATACTATCGCCTCAGGGAAAAATTTCAAAGATTGCTTACTGACCTGGAGGACAATTTTATGAAATTAGATAGGAATTAAAACCAATAAATTACTTGTCTAGCAGTTAGCATATATATGAAGTACACAGTTTCAACATATGTGTTGGTTTTAAAGATAGTTTAAACAAGACTCCAAAGATAAGCTTATCTGAGACTCCAATCATAAAGACCAGATCTAAAGACAATGTATCTTTCCTTATTTAACATTAAGAAAGCTTCCCAAAGGATTCATCCAAGTTTTTTTTTTTTTGTAAATTAGCGATGAGGTGAGTTTCGAACCCAAGACCTTTTGGTCACTAGTAAGAGCCTTTTCCACTAGGCTATTCGATTAACTACCAAAAACATGAAGTCGTTACATAGCATGATCAACCAAGATGAACACTATCCTTCACAAAAAATAATTAAATTCACCGTTAAGGAAAGAAAATACTAAAGACAGATAACCAGCAGCGAATTGATGTAAATACAGAAAAGAAGCCCATCACATTACTGACTACTGGCAATTGAAAGTTAGATAACATATCAAGATCCTTCATGAAGAACGCATGACTGAAAAGTAATGCTTACAGAGAGAACCAATGAGCACAAGAAGGAACCAATTGCAACATCTCTGCCCGACTTTATAGGACACCGCATCAGATATTCACACATGAGTAGCATTGCAGGAGTCATCACCACATGACGAAAATCAGAGCATGGGAAAATCATCGACCATAACTTTAAAAGAAAGAGTGTCTTCAAAGAAGGCCAACATCTTTTACCTGCCAGACAAAAGACAGAATAAGTAAACGAGCAAATACCAAGCGCAAGAGAAAACAGAAAACATATATGTTGGTTTTAAAGATAATTTTTATGTGAAAGTGACAAAGAAATTCAAAGGCAAAGCCCAAGGTACAAAAAACAGCACATCTATTTCTACCTGTATCTTTTAGATCATCACAGAACTGAGTTCGAATCCTAAGCAACCGTTGACGTGCACATATAGCTGCAAAATAGGGGATCTGACTGCTCATCTCCATTAATGGCTTCACAAGCATATTAAGCAACTCAGAGTTCAAAGGCTTCGTATTTGGAAGGATGGCAAAATATTGTAAAAGCACCCCATAGAATACCTAAAATTAAATAGATGTTAGGTAAAGCAACAAACAATGAAAGCATATAATTAAATCACAAAATTAGAAGAACAAAAGGTCCTTCCATAACCAGAAAGTCACATACATGGATTTTCTTCCGATTTTCTGCTGCAACAGTTATAGCATTGAAAGTACGAATCCGACGGATAGCTTCAATAATTTGATCGTTTGAACGATTCTCCACCAAAGAAGTAAATTCTTCTAAGCTTTTTGGAGCTTCAATTGTATAGGGAAGATCATCTGATTTTGGAGGATGACAGCCCCCAACTTTCTGTTTTTTAGCCAATAATTCTAATTGGCCTCTCTTAGTTGGAAGTTCCTGTTTATGATCTTTCGTGGTATCTAATTTAGCAACACCAGCACCATCTTGTTCCTCCTCGTCATCTGAATCAACATTGAAGTTTTCATCATCACTCTGCTCCCAATCCTTCAAACATTGAGCCTCCTCAGATATATTATCGCTCTCATCAGCTTCTTCCTCACTTCCTTCTTCCTCGACATCATCATCGTCTGTGCTATCGCCATCATCACTGGCAGAAGCATCTTCACCGACAGACTCTTCACTCTTCTTCTGCAACATCAAATCAATCCAACGCACTTTGTTTCTTTTCTCCTCATCAACAGTGAAAGAGTCACCAAGATCATCTCCAGATATAGATTTTAGACGTTTGGTACTTAAGTTATCATCTTTAGAATCATCAGCATCCTCATCACTGCCATCATCATCTGCAACCATCCTCTTTTGCCGTTTTTCCTGAAAGCGACAATTAGCACAAGATAAATGACAAAGATCCGACAATTTTCCATCCATAGAGACCTTAGTATAATTGATAATTAAATTCAGTTTCATTTTGTCCAATCAAATTTGACACACTAATGTAGGAAGAAATTTTACTTTTTGCAAAACTATTTCCAAGCAATCATCACACACTAAAGTGCATTACTCCAATCTACTTAACAGAGAAACCACTTTAAATCCCATATCAATGTGATATTGCAGACATAAAGCCAGTCCTCAGTGCAATATAGCTCTATATAGTTGATTCAGTTTCCCATCTGGTATACATGCAAATTGAAATTCCCCTAACACCTTATTGGTAAGAAGGGTCATGAGCATTTTAGGGCATACTTCTCTTCGTTTTGTCCTTTTCTTAGTGAGCACATTCGAATTGGCATATACTACAACTGCATTTGAATTATTTCAACTCCACTATCAAACAACTTGATAATAGTAATTTTAGTGGGAGACACAAAGAGCGACATAGTAAACCATGTTACAAATGTGGGTCTACTTGTAATGGAATTGAAAGAGAATGAACGAGTTCTTTAAGAATAACACGTTCCAACGATGACAACGAAACTTGGACCATGCTATACATACTAATTCAAAAAAAAGTATTCCGCTTTATCTGAATGAGGACAGTACCAAATAATAAGTTGAAATTTGAGGAGTTACATATTAATTGGTAAGGTAATTGATATTTCAAGATGTTAAAACTATATAATATGTCATTAAGGGATGATAGCACATACAAAATTTTATATAGAAACTCATGAGATGATTTCATTTGTTACAAGATGTTTCCAGATGAGACGTAAATGTCATGATGTTAGCGCATACAAGATGTTTCAAACAGAATACTATACCTCCAACTGTTCAAGACGCTCTTTCTCCTCCTGAGCAATTTCTTCAGGTGTCTTCGTTCGGTCTGATGGCTTCGCACGCATGTCTTGAGCCATCTCAGAGAACAACATATCATAAGAGTCATGTTTTTCCTACAATCTCAAAGAATAAGATTTTTCAACAATCAGCACCGTGCAGCAAAGGTTTCAAGATGGATCGCAACAAAAATACAGAGTAATTCTGAGACAGCTTTTAGGTCTTTGAAAGAGAATATAATGGGGAAGTAATTTTAAGCCTGCTCCTTGCAACACTCTACAAAGTACGAGATCAACCTGGTGGGAAGCAGATTTTGTCTGGTCAACAGAAATATCATTCTTCTTTATTGTTTCTACGGAAATGTTTGTGTTGCTTAGAGCTTTTAAAGCAATCATCTTGTCTGGTTGAGTCAATGGAAACATCGCTTTGGACTGGACCAAGGATGTGAAGTCTTTATCTAATTGGTCCACTAGCTGCTCATTTTCTTCTTTTTCTTTTGCATGCTGGGCCTGAGAAAAGGTCAGACACAGAAGAGTTGCATAAACAAACTTGTGAGCGGCTAAACGCTATGCTAATTACAGTACAATGCAGAAAATTCAACTCTTTTAACCTTGAAATATTTACTCTTCAGAATAAGCTCTGCCATTGCTTCTTTTTTGCTTTTTGGTTTCTGCAAGAAGGATAGAAACAAACATGAACCTCTGCCAAGTATCCACACAGGACAACTTAATGTTAAAATATGAGAAAGAAAATGAAGAATTCGATGAGGACCTGTCTACTCGACAGTCGACACAGCTCTTAATCAGTTATGCTAGCAGAACAAAGACTTTAACTACATGAAGATATTAAAGGAAATGAACAATATAGGATACCACATACATTATCCAGTCCATCCATCAAATTAGAAGCCAGAGCATCTTGTGCTTCATGAGAGTTCCGATGAGATGATTTATCTGTTTGATAAGGAAAATAGTAAAGTTTTACACTAGATACACAAACTAATCATATGAATATGACATATAGTAGATTCTATGTAGTAAAGCAAACAACACAAAAACCTATATAAGGCTGCAGCGCACATGCATCAGTGTATAGGAAGCACAGAGGACAGAAGTAGAATCCAACAACCTCTTAAGCCCAAAATATATGGACAATGAGTAGAATGAAACATATATTATAAACTTGATGACAAGACCAGCAAAAGAACACTAAACTATTATGTGAAAGTGTAAAGGTCAAGGAAGATGAATGCGGCAATAATACAGTAAAAAACGACCTCCTCTTTCAGCTGCAATGCCATCCTCGTCCTCATCAAATGGGAAGTCATCCTCAAAATCATCCCTCTCCGGAAAGGACAGGCTACCTCCAAAATCAAATTCATCATCTTCTCCATCTGATAGATTGTACTTGCTTTTCTTTTTGAACTTCAACTAAACCCCCACAAGATCACTAGAAGAGTCAGATAACAGCAGACAAGCATGTTTTATACTATGTATAAGTAAATAAATGTCGTATCAATTTAGAAATAAATGATATTTTATACCAATAAAAATCAGAGGCAAAGGTTGATATGCAGCAAAAGATTTCTTTTTTTAATGTTTTTTATTTAATTTAAGTATTAATGCATTAAGCATTACTCATTATGCACATATGAGATAACAAACCTCTTCTTCAATAATAACCTATACACTATCATCCAAATACGATAATTTACAACTAACACAGTTAATGGTGGAAGAATATATTAGAAATATAAGAACAATGGTATATTGTATATGGCATTAGTAATAATTAGTAGGTTATAACTAACTTTAATTTCCATATTCGTAATCAACAAGTCATAAAGCTTACCAACATCCACTCATTTTGGTATTAACTCGTGTTCACCATTGGTTAAGCAAATTACATACACTATACTAATTGGGAACTTAACAACCCACCTGGTGCTCACGCTGAGACCTCAGAATTGATTTATCGAACTCCTCCATACCTTCATTTCGTTCCCCAATTCTCTTATCCACAAACATAGAGGCTTTTGTGCTCTGCTCATACTCCTTCTGCAATGTATTCTTTCTCTGCAATCGAAGACCAATTTATCAATTTGAACAGTGAACTAATTTTCACCAACTCAATTAGTATAACTTAGAATTCAGCCAACTCCCGCTAGCAGCTTCTTAAGTATACTCTCTCCATCCCAAATATGAATGCAGTTTAATTCTTAACAATCAAAATTAACAAACTTCACCTGACACACATAAATTCGATTTGAATTAAATTATCACATATGTAGTAAAACATATTTAAAATGTTATCTTTTGATATCTTTTTAATAAATATTAAAGAAAAATTATCGAGCTAAAACTGAAAAAAAGAATGAATCATATATGTCCAGAATAGTAGTATTAATTAATAACCTTATCAATGGCTTCAGAGCGAGCTCGACCAATACGACGTTCCTCACCCTTACGTTTCTTCCCGATTACGTCGAACTTACGCCGACTCCAAATCGATTCAAACGGGTTTGGTTGTGATTCCTTTGCTGATTTATGCTTCATTTCTACCTTCTTTAGTCCGTTTTTGGCCTTCTTGTTTTTCGATTTTGGTTTTGATAATGGCGTCTTCCCCATTGTTGATTGACTGACAGAAGGAGGGGGTAGGGTTTAAGGGAGGTTTTGTGGGGTGTGTGATTGTGTGTGTGAGATGAAGAAGAAAGCTGAATTCCAATACAAAGTCCATATATATGTGGGCTTTCGGAGACCCAATATTAGTCGTATCGAGTTGGATTCTAATGGGTAGTTATTGTTTCGTTCCGATTTCGATGTTGTTCGGTCGAATATTCGGCCGAGTTCTACAAGTATGATCGATAAAAGATCGTTTGATTAATTTACTTTATGGAATTGGGTAAAAGTGAGATAAAAACAAACTTTGGACTACAAGATCCATGTGTAAATATTTGACCCGATTTACAAGCGGTCATTACAGTTCTATTAAGATTTTTCTTAATGCATAAATTATACAATTAATTCCAAATGAATGTTCAAATTACCATGATAGACCTTTTGAAAAATCTCAATAAAAAAAAATTATATTATCATAATTTTCTACATTTTTTGGGATCATTGTTGTAATTAAGTCACAATATTCAAGAGGACAAGTTTTACTTTCTTTACTTCATCTCTAATTTACAAAAAAAAAAAAAAAAAATCACTATATTCACGAAAAAGTAAATAATGCATAATTTAGGAAACTAATATATATAAGTTAATTTGTACACAATTAAGACAAGAATCTCCTAAATAAAATGAAATTTGTTAGTAGAATTTGTTTACTTGTCCATGTTGGAAGTCAATAAGAGAATATAATTGATAATTAATTGTTTAAAATTTGAATGTTACATACTTATGAATGTTAAATTTTCTTTCCATATTTAATGTTTAACATGTGCTCTTAAAACACATTTTCAAAAAACCCTTTTAACCCTTTTGAGTTAATCGAATAGGCTAGTGGAAAAGGCTCTTGCTAGTTATAAAATAGATCATGGGTTCCAAACTCATCTTCATCGCTAATTATTAAAAAGAAAAAAAATTAACTAATTCCAAAAATCAATTAACATATTTCAAATTGTAATCAAACATGGAAACTATATAAAACATTAAATAACTTATATCCTAATTATTCTATCACCTAAATCTTCGCTAGAAATCCTAATCAAAATATAAACCCAAAACTCTTAAGTTTTATATAGAAAACAGGAATTCAATTCTTACTAGCATTATATATTCTCTATATCATTATATATCATCTCATAAACATACATTCTCTTATATATATTCATTGTTGAATTAATCATAATAATAATATTACGTAAGTTTTTAAACTTAATTCTTTAACCAATTGTTAAAATTGATCTTTTGACAAAAATAAATTTGAAGGTATACAATGGGTGGTGTTTGTTGTTGTTTCTGTTTTGGTGATAAAAAAGATAAAGTAACAATACAGAACAATCCATCTTCAATAAATTTACCCGGAAATAATCAGTCGTATGAAAGAGTAGACACGGGTGTAAAGAAAGCTGTCCCCATGTCTCCTCAGAAACCATTGAGACAAGAACATCAAGTTGAACCTAAATATTTTTGTCAACATCGAGAAGATGAGTGCCCAACTTGTCTTGAAGGTAAAATCATGTTTCCACCTTATATTGAACCCGAGACTTTTAGTAGAAGTTCGAGTCAGATCAGATACCATTATTAGGCTAATAGTCGTCGGCGATTTTATTGTTATTTGAATTATATAAATTTGGATAATTAATTACAATTTGTCAATTTTGCAGAATTTACAGAAGAAAATCCAAGAATTGTTACAAATTGCTGTCATGAGTATCACCTAAGTTGTATATATGAGTGGATGGAGAGAAGCGACAAGTGTCCAATGTGCTATAGGGTAACATATTATTTCTCAATTTTTGATAAATTGAACATATTATATGCTTTATTTGTTCGCAATATACATGTTTGGCGTGCTCTAATTTCTTCTTTTCTTCTTTTTTTAGGTGATGAAATTTGACGAACTAGGATCAAACGTACTTCTCAGCTGAAATTTTCGAGTGTGGAAATATATGCCTTCACAACTAGGCATTTTTAAAATTAATGATGGGATGTACATATATTTTGACAAATTAAATGACATCTGTTTCACTTTATCCATGCAATTTCTCAATCTCTATCTCCTCCTTTGATTTCTTGGAGTATTTTTATGCTACTTTGAAGTGTTTTGACGGAAGATTATAACCTTTAGTTGATAATGAGTAGAAGATTTTCTATAAGGTTTATGACGATGAAACATAATCAAAGAAATACAAAATTTAATAAGATATACATATACATATACATAAGACAGAGTTTAAGAATAATTTAAAGATCGAAAGAAACGTTTCACTAGCAAATTTACTAAAAGGCCTCGAAATTCCAAATCCAAATCAATATCAAATTCACATGAAATGATGAAAATGGTCAAATTAATATGATACATCCATGATAGAGGTATTATAAAAGGATCAAATCAATATTATACGTTCATAAATTGAAGATAAAGTGACCAACAACATATAAAATGCTTATCACAAAGTGGAGCTATATGAAGTCACAATAGAAAATTTTACATCAAATTGAATTAAAAATAATTAGCACAACACCTCAGAAAATCAAGGGATAGTGTACTCAATGGCATCTAGATAGTCAGTGCTGAACGAAAAAAGAGCCATATAGTGAACAAGATTCAAACATCCGATGATATCACGAATGAACAATCTCTTCAATCTTCAAGATAAACTTAATAAGTTCGTGCGTTTAAAATGGTTTTCTTCAATGAAATGGTTCTGAATCTGGGTACATTATCACTTTTGCGACTACTACCAAGTTTCTTTCTGGTTGATAATAATGCCATGTACAATCAGATCGAAAAAAATAACCGAAGGGAGAACAAGATATTACATTTACAAGAATGGAGCCAATTGTGTCTGAGAAGCTGAAGTACAAATCTTTAGTGTCTAGCA